>CM055124.1:83614585-83844585 GCA_029206835.1 Rana muscosa
TTTATTTATAAGTCCTTCAGTTAATAGTCCATATAAAAAGATTATAGCGATGTGATAAATTGTGTAACCATAAAATGTCCGTCCACAAATGGAAGGGGTCTAAAAGCAAAATCCAGCAGGAGCTCCAGAGAGGCACCTCTAATGCCGCGTACACGCGACCGGTTTTCCCGACGAGAAAACTGCCATTTTCTAGATTGGTCGTGAAAACCGGTCGTGTGTAGGCTCCATAGCAGTTTTCCCGACGAGAAAACTGGCCGCAAAAAAATTTAGAACCTGCTCTATTTTTTCCCGTCGGTCTTTTTCTCGTCGCAAAAACCGCTCGTGTGTACGCTTTTCCGAGGGGAAAAAAAACGCGCATGCTCAGAATCAAGTATGAGACGGAGCGCTCGTTCTGGTAAAACTAGCGTTTGTAATGGAGATAGCACATTCGTCATGCTGTAACGGACTGAAAAGCACGAATCGTCTCTCACCAAACTTTTACTAACACGAGAATCAGCAAAAGCAGCCCAAAGGGTGGCGCCATTTGAATGGAACTTCCCCTTTATAGGGCCGTCGTACGTGTTGTACGTCACCGCGCTTTACTCGAGTATTTTTTTTTGCCTGAACGTGTGTATGCCAGGCAGGCTTGAGAGGAATCACGTCGGGAAAAACGTCAGTTTTTGGCATGTCAGGAAAACCGGTCGTGTGTACGCGGCATAAGTGTAGCAATATGTTGCTAAATGTTGTACCTTCATTAAATGTAACCATATTGCTACACTTAGAGGCGCCTCTCTTCTCTTTTATACTCAGTTTGACATGACGCTACTTGTATATCAAGACATCGCTTGTATATCTAGTCAAATTTTTTTTTTTTAAATGTTGCTTGTCTTGCAAAACGCTCTCAAACCAAGTTACTCTCAAACCAAAGTTTTAGTGTATATATAACATATTACGTACTAAGGTTTTAGTGTGTATATATATATATATATATATATATATACTTATATTTTATACAGTATATTTATATTGTGTAAATGTATTATATTGTGTTTATATATTTTTCTTATAGTGTATATATAATATATTACGCTGATCCTACACATGTCGGTTTCTATAACAAATAAAATGGAAATGATTTCGGCTTCCTTCTAATATAAACGTCGCCTGGGAATTATATTGCAGAATCTTCCCTCCAGCTGTCGGATCGCAGGCTCTGGGCAACGTAACGCGCAATCATTTTGACTTCCTCGACAGCTCGGCAAAACATGACAAACCAGATTTCCAAACAGATATTTCCCATCCGCCTGTCTGTGGCCGGCATTGTTATCCGGCTGTCATTGTTGGAGGTTTCCTTGCTGCATCGTATCTTGTCTCTATTTGCCGTGTAATTACTCAATCTCCCGAGTCAGGCAGGCGTGCGCAGGACTGGCGAATCTCTCCCAGATGCCGCGTTTCCGGTGAAGGAGAGACGGAGGGGGAAAAAAAAAAATCTTCCAGTTTTCTCATTTCCCACAGGATCCAATTTGTTTTAAAAGAGTTATTTTAAGGAGCTCTCAAAGTCCCAATTTTTTTTCATTTTTTTTCACAGAACGCCGATTCCTGAAGGTAGGTGTGTGCGCTCGGCGTGCGAATGAAAATGTTCGCTGGAGCGTGAAGCGCAGGTTGTGCTGCTTTTTTTTTCTGCTTTACCAAACCTGCTGAAACCGAGGTGATAACACTTCACCGCCGCTCTGCGTATCAGAGGAATTTTTTTTTTTTTTTATACCGAAGGTCAACAGCGGTTCGGCGTAAAGAGAACCGGTCACGACTGCGTTTGTGCAAGAATTGTAAATCCTTAAATGAATGACATTTTGATAAATGACTTTAAAATAAAAAACTTTGTAAAGTTGTACCGTGTCGAACTGCATGGTGCTGCGACACCATGCACTTTGTCACATGTGAAAACGCGTGCGTTTGACGATTCGGCGGGTGCCATTAAACTGGTTGTAAAGCCTGAAGGTTTTTTTTTTTTTTACCTTAAAGCATTCTGCCTCCCCACAAATTCCTACCCCCCCCCAAATTCTTACCTGAGCCCGATCTTGATCCAGCGATGTGCCTGAGAGCAGCATCTCTCTCTCTCTCACTGGACTATTGGAGCCATTGGCTCCTGCTGCTGTCAATCAAATCCAGTGATGAGGGAGTGGGGGCAGGGCCAGGCTGCGCTGTGTGTTTCAATAGATGCTGTGCTATACGTAGCCCGTGCAGAGAGCAGAGCTGTGGGAAGGACCCATCAGGCCCCACCCACTACAGGAGGGGGTGGAGACAAGACCAGTCACCCTGTACAAAGCAAGAGAGCAGCGGTGACTGGTCTTTTCTACAGGAAGATCCTGCATAGAGGCACATTTTCACACTGGATTACTGCACAGATCTGGAAGAAATGCACAAAACACACCAAGGGGGTCTAATATTTGTTGGACGAACGTCAAACACATGGTGTACATATCAAATTTTGGCTGGAATTTCTCTAATAGAGTAATCCCTATGGTTGTTAGCGCCATCTAGTGGCCAAAATGCAGAATATTTTCTCACTGGGGTATTTCAGAAAACTATACTACATTTTGGCCAGTAGATGGAGCTAACGATCATAGGGTTTACTCTATTAGAGAAATTGCAGCCAAAATTTGTGCAGCATGCAAACTATACCATATTTTGACCACTAGGTGGAGCTAACAAACCTAGGGATTACTCTATTAGAGAAATTACAGCTAAAAAATGGTGCCGTCTAGTGGGCAAAAATGCAGAATATTTTCTCACTGGGGTATTTCAGAAAACTATACTACATTTTGGCCAGTAGATGGAGCTAACGATCATAGGGTTGACTCTATTAGAAAAATTGCAGCCAAAATTTGTGCAGCATGCAAACTATACCACATTTTGGCCACTAGGTGGAACTAACAAACCTAGGGATTACTCTATTAGAGAAATTACAGCTAAAAATGGTGCCGTCTAGTGGCCAGAATGCAGAGTATTTTCTCAGTGTGGTATTTTAGAAAACTATACTAAATTTTTGGCCACTAGATGGAGCTACCGATGATAGGGATGACTCTATTTCAGAAATTATGGCCTAAATTTGTACAGCATGCAAACTATACCGCATTTTGGCCACTAGGCTAACGAACCTAGTGAATCCTCTGTTAGAGAAATTACAGCCAACGATCATAGGGATTACTCTATTAGAGAAATTACAGTCAAAATCTGCACTGTCTATCGGTCAAAATGCTGAATATTTTCTCACTGAGATATTTTCAGAGAACTATACTACATTTTTGGCCACTAGATGGAGCTTTTGTAGGGATTACTCTATTACAGAAATTATGGCCTACATTTGTGCAGCATGCAAACTTTACTGCATTTTTGCCCACTAGGTGGAGCTAACGAACCTAAGGATTACTCTGTTAGCCTCAATTGGAGAAATTACAGCCAAAAATGGTGCCATCTAGTGGCAAAAATGCAGAATATTCTCTCATTGGGCGATTTCAGAAAACAATACCACATGCTGGCCACTAGATGGAACTAACAATCATGGGGAATTACTCTATTAGAGAAATTACAGCAAGAATTCGTGCAGCATGCAAGCGATACTTCATTTTGACCACTAGATGGAGCTAACCAACCTAGTGATTACTTGTTAGAGAAATTACAGGCAAAATTCATGCAGCACGCAGGAATGTGTGCAATATTTGGCCAACAAATCTTTTATAAATAGACCCCAAAGATTGCAGTAAGAATATATACGACTTGTATTTAGACAATTTTTGCTTATCCCGGAGTTGAGATTTAAAGCATTTTCTGCATCTTTTGAAATGTTTTTAGTCTCAGTCCAAATGTAATTCTACTCAATCATCCAGAATTGTGGTGATGCACAACTCATTAACTTCCATGAAGGAGCAGAGGGCTGTGTGAAGTCTCAAGCCCTCATCTTAGATCTTCCATGAAGGAGCAGAGGGCTGTGTGAAGTCTCGAGCCCTCATCTTAGATCTTCCACGAAGGAGCAGAGGGCTGTGTGAAGTCTCGAGCCCTCATCTTAGATCTTCCATGAAGGAGCAGAGGGCTGTGTGAAGTCTCGAGCCCTCATCTTAGATCTTCCATGAAGGAGCAGAGGGCTGTGTGAAGTCTCGAGCCCTCATCTTAGATCTTCCATGAAGGAGCAGAGGGCTGTGTGAAGTCTCGAGCCCTCTTCTTAGATCTTCCATGAAGGAGCAGAGGGCTGTGTGAAGTCTCGAGCCCTCATCTTAGATCTTCCATGAAGGAGCAGAGGGCTGTGTGAAGTCTCGAGCCCTCATCTTAGATCTTCCATGAAGGAGCAGAGGGCTGTGTGAAGTCTCGAGCCCTCATCTTAGATCTTCCATGAAGGAGCAGAGGGCTGTGTGAAGTCTCGAGCCCTCTTCTTAGATCTTCCATGAAGGAGCAGAGGGCTGTGTGAAGTCTCGAGCCCTCATCTTAGATCAGCTGGTGCTGAGATAGGCTGGGCGCCATCAATACCCGCTCACCCCTATGTCTATGTGTGACAGCTCATCCTCCAGCATCCGGCCCCGGCACGGCTGACTGTTACCGCTTTATGACGATTTTCTGCTCGGATGATAGAAAGTTTCCATCACGCTGACAAGGCAAACCAAAAGCTACAGATTTTTTCTGCTTCAAAACTCTCATTCTTCCTCGTTAATCATATGCTGTCTGATCATTGCAAGAAACGCAGGAGATTTTTTTTGCATCTTCCATAAAAAAAAAAAAAAGAATCTATATTATTTAAAGGGACAGTACAGAGCACTTTTTTTTGGCGTCAGACTAATGGAAGATGATTGCTGGTTGGCTGTTTCCACATGCCTCCCAATTTCATAAGATGGGCATTACAGTACAACTAAGGTCTGAGTTTTACACCCCCCCCTCTTCATAAGTGTGTATCACGTCACACGTGTGCAGAACTGTAATCTTTTAGCTATGGGAGTCTTAATGTGTTTGTGTGCTGGTGTGCGTCCCTTGTGCCGTGGGGTGCACACAGGTCAAGGAGAGCATTCAAATTCCCTTCCTTATGGTGGCTGGTTCTGTGACTTTTTTTTCTATTTACTGATTGCTCTTGCCTGCCACCTGTCCCAACCTTTGCCTGGGCATGGACCACTCTTGACTGCCGCCTGTCTTGATCTTTGCCTGGATATGGACCTCTCTTGTCTGCCACCTGTCCCAACCTCTGCCTGGTCATTGACCACTCTTGCCTGCCTCAACCTCTGTCTGGGTACAGACCACTCTTGCCTGGTGGCTGCCACAACTTTTGCCTTGACATGGACCTCTCTTGTCTGCCACCTGTCCCAACCTCTGCCTGAACATGGACCACTCTTGCCTGCTGCCTGCCTCAACCACTGCCTGGACATGAATCCCTCTTTCATACTGCCTTCTTCAACCTCCACTTGGACATGGACCACTCTTGCCTGGTGCTTGCCTCAACATTTGCCTTGATATGGACCACTCTTGCCTGCTGTCTGTCTCAACCACTGCCAGGACATGGACCACTCTTGACTGCCACCTGTCTTGACCTTTGCCTGGATATGGACCTCTCTTGTCTGCCACCTGTCCCAACCTCTGCCTGGTCATTGACCACTCTTGCCTGCCTCGACCTCTGTCTGGGTACAGACCACTCTTGCCTGGTGCCTGCCACAACTTTTGCCCTGACATGGACCTCTCTTGTCTGCCACCTGTCCTAACCTCTGCCTGAACATGGACCACTCTTGCCTGCTGCCTGCCTCAACCACTGCCTGGACATGGATCCCTCTTTCATACTGCCTTTCCCAACCTCCACTTGGACATGGACCACTCTTGCCTGGTGCTTGCCTCAACCTTTGCCTTGATATGGACCACCCTTGCCTGCTGTCTGTCTCAACCACTGCCAGGACATGGACGACTCTTGCCTGCTGCCTACCTTAACCACTGCCTGGACACGGATCACTCTTTCCTGCCACCTTCCTCAGCCTCTACTTGGACATGGACCACTCTAGCTTGCTGCCTGTCTCAACGACTGCCCAGACACGGACCACTCTTGTGCTGTTATCCTGTATCTGCATCAAAGCCACGCCACCTTACTCCTGCTATGCCCTTGTGGGGCAACCCTCAGAGTTTGGACCTGGTGACACCTTGCAGCAAAATAGCCAAAGAACCACTAGGGTCTCCAGCCCATCACTCCTTGTGGGATGCCCTGGTGAAGACCAAGGTGCCATTTAGACCCTACATCTCAGGTGAGCCTGCATCGCGTGCCAGGAGTGAAGCCCGTCACAGAGGGACATCTTCCACAGCCAAACTCGACAGACAAAACATATACCCCCTCCCCTGACTTTGGAGATCATAAAGAATTCCTGAGAAAAGCATACTATTCTAGATGATTGACACCAGCAAGATAAAAACCAAAAAACCAAAATATAATATATTGTAGCCATTCCTTAGATGTGTTTTTCCCTCTTTTATACCTTGGGATCCCGCCAGTAACACACTTCCTGTCCTAGAGTGACAACACTTACTTTACTGTACTATCTATGGGCGGGCATTGTTGTCACCCTAGGGCAGAGCTGCAGAACATCTCCAACTCTCCTCCTCTCCATCACATGGAGCAGGGGGAGTCCTGAAGTCCACAGAGATAACTGAGAACAATGTAACTAATAAGAGTGCAGCCAGATTTTTGGCAAAATCAACAGGTAGGTTTTGGTACTTATTGAACAGATATAAAACAAGACTTTTAATAGTAAAATTAAAGGGGGGGAAAATAAGAGAAGTTTTACATATCCTGATGTTTTATATAAATCCAGATTTATACGACTTTTCTTACATCAAAACAAAATATGCGACCGCTGATTTCGAGAAGCAGAAAACTTTTTTTTTTTTTTTTTTGGCCGAGATCTTTAAAGAGTGAAAGGAAGGACGTCAACGTCTGCCTGAACTGCTTGTCCCCATATGATTAATGTCTCCCCCCCTAAGAAAACAGACAATCGCAGTCATCTATCCATTGAAAGGGTCCCCCTTTGTGCGGACTTGTCCCTTTGTGCCAGTTTGTCTCTCTGTTCCCGGGCTGTCTCCTAAGCCCCCTTCCTGTCCCCTGAGTAGCCTTAACAGATTTTTAAAAGCTGTTTTTGCAGAGTTAATCTACTTTACCCCTTTTCATGCTTTCTGTGCCTTTGTGTCAACTGACAGCGTGAAACTTGGTGGGGGCCAATGAGCACCGAAGGGAGGGAGGGAGGCCGTGCAGGCCCCTAATCTCTTAGTCTGCAGAAGAAAAGCCCCCATGGGGTGAGAAAAGAGGCCCTTAACCCCAGATCTGCTGGAGATAAGGGCCCGGATTCTTCTCAGAACACTGGGCAATTTGGAAAATGTTGGGAGATACTGCACAATAAGATTGTCAGATATGTGAGAAGCAAGCAGATATTGTCCGCTCTTGGGCAAGTCATCAGAGTGTTGGGTACCCACCAACATGTTCAGCTAGATTACTGTATATACTCAAGTATAAACCGACCCGAATATAAGCCGAGGCACCTAATTTTACCACAAAAAACTGGGAAAACTTATTGACTCGAGTATAAGCCTAGGGTGTCCATCTGCATGCCTCACTTTGCCTCACTGTGTCCATGTGCATGCCTCACTGTGCCTCACTGTGTCCATGTGCATGCCCTCACTGTGTCCATGCCTCACTGTGTCCATGCCTCACTGTGTCCATGCGCATGCCCTCACTGTGTCCATTGTCACTGTGTCCATGCCTTACTGTGCCCATGCCTCACTGTGTCCATGCCTTACTGTGTCCATGCCTCACTGTGCCCATGCCTCACTGTGTCCATGTGCATGCCCTCACTGTGTCCATGCCTCACTGTGTCCATGCCTCATTGTGTCCATGCCTTACTGTGCCCATGCCTCACTGTGCCCATGCCTCACTGTGTCCATGCCTCACTGTGTCCATGCCTCACTGTGTCCATGTGCATGCCCTCACTGTGTCCATTGTCACTGTGTCCATGCCTTACTGTGCCCATGCCTCACTGTGTCCATGCCTTACTGTGTCCATGCCTCACTGTGCCCATGCCTCACTGTGTCCATGTGCATGCCCTCACTGTGTCCATGCCTCACTGTGTCCATGCCTCATTGTGTCCATGCCTTACTGTGCCCATGCCTCACTGTGCCCATGCCTCACTGTGTCCATGCCTCACTGTGTCCATGCCTCACTGTGCCCATGCCTCACTGTGTCCATGTGCATGCCCTTACTGTGTCCATGCCTTACTGTGTCCATGCCTCACTGTGCCCATGCCTCACTGTGTCCATGTGCATGCCCTCACTGTGTCCATGCCTCACTGTGTCCATGCCTCATTGTGTCCATGCCTTACTGTGCCCATGCCTCACTGTGCCCATGCCTCACTGTGTCCATGCCTCACTGTGCCCATGCCTCACTGTGTCCATGTGCATGCCCTCACTGTGTCCATGCCTCACTGTGTCCATGCCTCATTGTGTCCATGCCTTACTGTGCCCATGCCTCACTGTGCCCATGCCTCACTGTGTCCATGCCTCACTGTGTCCATGCCTCACTGTGCCCATGTGCATGTCTCACTGTGTCCATGCCTCACTGTGTCCATGTGCATGTCTCACTGTGTCCATGACTAGACTGACATTTAACATGGGAGTCTACGGAAGGGGTGCCCAGGTTTTAAAAATCGGTGCTCCCTGGCCGTAGGTCCCCCAGACAAAAAACTTTGCACACTTATAAAGGAGAAATGGGGCTACATTATTGCCAAGTTTCGGGTCCAGGAGTCCTACGACCAGCCGGTACCGGGTCCCCAAAATCACCAGAGAAATGACCATTTAACATGGGAGTCTATGGAAGGGGTGCCCGGATTTGAAAAATCGGTGCTCCCCGGCCGTAGGTCCTCCAGACAACAAACTTTGCACGCTTGTAGAGGAAGAGTGGGGCTACATGTGTGCCAAGTTTGGCTGGTACTGGGTCCCCAAAGTCCGGGAGATCAGGCGCAAAAAGTTGACTTGAGTATAAGCCAAGGGGGGCATTTTCAGCACAAAAAAATGTGCTGAAAAACTCGGCTTATACTCGAGTATATATGGTAGCTCTATTAATGCCATGAGGAACACTTTTGACAGCCTTATGCCCTTGTACACACGATCGGATTTTCCGTCGGGATAAACTCCGACTGATTTTTCCGACGGAATTCCGTTCAAGCATACAGTAGGTGTGCGCAGCCTTTGGCATTAGGCTCCAAAGATCAAACGCACTCTACCGATTACTCACAATGTTCATTCAGAAAGGGAAGTGGCCGGTAAATGGCATATTTACTGGCCGCTTCCCCCACTTATCCTAAAACATCCACAGCAACAACCGGTGGGAGAGGAGGGAAGTGCTGTGGGGGAAAGGAGGGGGAGCCAGGTCAGTAGGGGAAACGGTTCTAACACTACGATGAGCCGAGAAAACATGTAGTTCAATGCTTCCGAGCGTGCGTCGACTTGATTCTGAGCATACGTGTTTTTTTTCTCCGTCGGAGTTCCATACAGGCGAACGGAATTTCTGATAGAAATTTTTTTCGTCGGAAAAAAAAGAGAACATGTTCTCTTTCTAACTCTGTCGGAACTTCCGACTAAAAAAAGTCTGATGGGGCACACACACGGTCGGAATATCCGATGAAAAACATTCCGTCTGACTTTTTGTCATCGGAAATTTCCGCGTGTACAAGGCATTAGGTTCTCACTATCAAGCAGTTTTCTTAAAGCGGAGCTCCACCCTAAAGTGGAACTTCCGCTCTGGTGCCACATTTGGCACCTTTCAGGGGGGAGGGGGGGGGGTGCAGATACCTGTCTAAGACAGGTATTTGCACCCACTTCCGGGAGTCCTCTCTGCGGGTATTCTGTGGGTAGTGCGTCACTTCCCTCAGAACGCCCATTGTGTTTTGGGAAACACACGGCTCCCAGAACACAATGGTGACCAGTGAGGATGGCGCAGCGCGACTCGCGCATGCGCCGTAGGGAACCGGGCAGTGAAGCCGGAACGCTTCACTTCCTGGTTCCCTCACCGAGGATGGCGGTGGGGGCAGCAGAGTGACGAGCGATTGCTCGTCTTCTGCTGCAGACATCGCTGGACTCCAGGACAGGTAAGTGTCCATATATTAAAAGTCAGCAGCTGCAGTATGTGTAGCTGCTGGCTTTTAATATATTTTTAACGGCGGAGCTCCGCTTTAATATTGAAAAAAGCCTCAATGGGGTAGTAAAAGAGGCCTTTGAGGATTTAGGATGGCCTTTGAGGATTTTATCTGTTGATTCTGTAGGAGAAAAGGCCCTTAACTACAGATCTGCTGGATATAAGAGTGTGGATTCTTCCCAGAACACTGGAAAATTTTGGAAAATGTTGGAAGATACTGCACAATAAAATAGTCATATATGTGAGAAGCCAGGAGATATTTGACAACTGTTGGGCAAGTATTCAGAATGCTGGGTACCCACCACCATGCTCAGCAAGATTAGGTCTACTTGTGCCTTAAAGAGCACTTGTTGTGACTGCCTTGGGCGCTCATTATCATGCAGTTTCCGCATTATGGAAAAAAGCCTCCATGGGGTGGGAAATAAGGCCCTTGACCCCAGATCTCGGAGGCTAAGAGTCTGGATTCTTCTCAGAACACTAAACAATTTTGTAAAATTTTGGAAGATGCCGCACAATAACATAGACAGATATGTGAGAATCCAGGAGATATTTGCCCACTGTTAGGTAAGTAATCAGCGTGCTTTGGGTACCCACCACTATGCTCAGAAAGATTAGGTATACTTGTGCCATAAAAAACACTTTTAACTGACTTGAGTGCTCATTATCATGCAATTTCCATATTTTTGAAAAAAGCCTCCATGGGGTAGGAAAATAGGCCCCTAATCCCAGATCTACTGGAGATAAGAGCCTGGATTCTTCTCAGAACACGGGACAGTTTTGGAAAACGTTGGAAGATATTGCACATTAGATTGGCAGGTATGTGAGAAGTCAGGGGATATTTGCCCACTGTTGGACAAGTAATTAGAATGTTGGGTACCACCATGCTTAGCGAGATTAGGTCTACTTGTGCCATAGGGAAATTTTGATCACCTTAGGTGCTCATTATCACACAATTTCCTAATTTTTGAAAAAAAAAGCCTCCATGGGGTAGGAAAAAAGTCCCCTAACCCCAGATCTGCTGGGGAAGGGAGCCTGGATTCTTCTCAGCACAGTGGACAGTTTTGGAAGATACTGCATAATAAGATAGTTGGATATGTGAGAAGCCAGGAGATATTTGCCTACTGTTGGGCAAGTAATCAGAATGTTGGGTACCAACCACCATTCTCAGCAGGGTTAGGTCCCCTTGTGCCATGAAGAGCACTTTTGACTGCCTTATCACGCAATTACCTTATTATTGAAAAAAGCCTCCATAGGGTAGGAATGGAGGCCTCTGAGGATTTGAGGGTGGCCTTTGAGGATTTCATCTATTGGTTCTGTAGGAAAAGAGGCCCTTAACCCCAGATCTGATGGAAATAAGAGCCTGGCTTCTTCTCAGAACTCTGGGCAATTTTGGAAAACATTGGAAGATACTGCACAATAAGATGGCCCCTCATAATGAGCACAGTACAAGGATGATGGGAGCCCCTCATAATGAGCACAGTACAAGGATGATGGGAGCCCCTCATAATGAGCACAGCACAGGGATGGTGGGAGCCCCTCATAATGAGCACAGCACAGGGATGGTGGGAGCCCCTCATAATGAGCACAGCAGGGGTACAGCCCCAGGAGGAAGTCAGCACAGCACAGGGATGGTGGGAGCCCCTCATAATGAGCATAATGAGTCGATGACTGCCATATTGAGAAAGATATTTTTTGATTTTTAAATTCATCATACCAAATGTTCGTAATTGTTACAAAAAGTTAAGGAATCTAACGAAAATTCGTTTTCCGGACAAAACTATTCCAAATTGAATTTTGGACACGAATTACGAAATACGAATTTTCGTCTAATACGAAAGGGAACGAAACGAAACTAATTTATTGACGGCGCACATGTCTACTGCACAATAAAATGGGTAGATACATGAGAAGCAAGAAGATATCTGCGCACTGTTGGGCAAGTAATCAGACTGTTTGGGTACCCACCACCACTCCCAGCAAGATTCGGTCTCCATGTGGCATAATGAGCACCTAAGGCACTCAAAAGCCTTTTTTTGTGGCACAATGACACCTAATCCTGTTGAAATTGGTATTGGGCAAATATCTCCTTGTTTCTCACATACCGTATATACTCGAGTATAAGCCGAGTTTTTCAGCACATTTTTTTGTGCTGAAAATGCCCCCCCTCGGCTTATACTCGAGTCACCTTTTTTGCTCCTGATCTCCCGGAATTTGGGGACCCGGTAGTGGGCAGCAGTAGGTCCCCTGGACCCTAAACTTGGCACACTATTCTTCTAGAAGTGTGCAAAGTTTGTTGTCCGGGGGACCTACGGCCGGGGAGCACCAATTTTTCAAACCCGGACACCCCTTCCATAGACTCCCATGTTAAACAGTAATTTCTCTGGTGATTTTGGGGACCCAGTACCAGCCAGTCGTAGGTTCCCTGGACCCGAAACTTGGCACACATGTAGCTCAATTTCTTCTCTATAAGTGTGCAAAGTTTTTTGTCTAGAGGACCAACGGTCTGGTAGCACCGATTTTTCAAAGCTGGGCACCCCTTCCGTAGACTCCCATGTTAAACGTCAGTCTAGTCATGGGCACAGTGAGGTACAGTGAGGCATGCACATGGACACAGTGAGGCAAAGTGAGGCATGCAGATGGACACCCTAGGCTTATACTCGAGTCAATAAGTTTTCCCATTTTTTTGTGGTAAAATTAGGTGCCTCGGCTTATATTCAAGTCGGCTTATACTCGAGTATATACGGTATCTGTCCATCTTATTTGGAGGCATCTTCCAACATTTTGCAAAATTGTCCATTTGTCAATCAGATTTTCCATCAAAGAAAGGACTGAATGAATAGTCCACTAATTTTAATTGACAGCTGTTTACGAGTCAAAGTGCTGGGTATCCGTCATGATTCTCTGCCAGATAAGGTCTCCTTGTGTGATAATAAGCACCTTTGAGCGTCCTCATTATCCTTCTCTATGATCAAATGACCCTGCTATCACAAGCCATGCACTGCTAGCTATCATCACTCTATTTAAAGCCAACCCTAAGTCCACAGATGTAGGTCATAAGCTAAGTGCACACATGGAAACCTGATCTTTCAATCCCAAGTTCATTTTGATTTGAAACAGAATTGAGCAAATAACTTATTGTTTTTGATTGAACACTGGGCACCAATCAAAGTTTCGGGTGCCAGCCATAGGCGTGCGCAAGGGGTGTGCCAGGTGTGCCTGGGCACACCCTAATCCTGGGGTTGGCAACCTGTCAATGGTGGGCAGGTGACAGGTGAACCACAATCCTTCCTTGCTGACCCTCAGAGCCTGGACAGGAGAGGTGGCGGGGGTGGAAGTTAGTGGAACCGATCTGTATTTTCCTTCTGCAGCAGCTGAAAGTAGGCTTCTCCTCCTCCTCCCTTTTGTCAACATTCAGCTGCCATAGGAGGAAATTATAGGGGATTGGTACTAATATATGCCATCCCCGCCACCCCTCATTTCCCTGTTCCTCTTCCTTCTGTTGCCCGGGTCCCCCATGTGCTCCCTTGCTCCCCCTTTCTCCCATTGTTTCAAGATGGAGAGCGGGGAAGTGGCCGGTAAATATGTCAAGCGCATATGCGTTGGAGCTTTGAGGTGCACACCCTAATGCAATAGGCTGCGCACACCTATGGTGCCAGCTGTCACGATTCTCAGTCAGGGAAGGCCCTTCTTGTGTGGTAATGGGCACCTTTAATTGCTGATCGCTCCACAGAGGATCGGAAACAGCCGCAATGTTGCAAGTGATACATTGCTAATTATTATCCGTCTAATTTGTGGCTAACCTTGAGGCCAAAAGATGCAGGACCTAACCTGGCCTTACACTGCGAAATCTGGTTGTTTGGTCCCAATTTCTATTTGATTTTCCATCAAACCGAAAGAATGAAAGAGTAACCATTAAGTTTCGGAGTTCCTGTTTTCTAACAATTTCTGTTCATCAGAAGCATTCTTTGTTTTTCGATTGAGTTCATAAAATTCCGCAAATTTTGAAAGCCAATTGAGTTGGTCCATGGCTTTGATTTTTGGAGTTCAGAAGCTGGTTGAGAGTGGCTAAAGTGGTTGTAAACCCATATCCCCAAGTGAAGTGACTGACCTGAGGTGATACACAGAGATGAAACAAATCCTCCTATACAGTATCTCACAAAAGTAAGTACACCCCTCACATTTCTGTAAATATTTTCTTCCAGTGGCAGCTGGTGCTCAAAATTTTTGGGGGGGCGCAAACAAACTGAAAAAAGTAAAAAAATCAATTGCCGCCACTGTGCCCATTAAACACAGCCACTGTGTCCAAACTCCACCAGTTTGCCCCCTCAAATACAGCGAGTTTGTTTCCATATACAGCCAGTGTGCCCCCATATATATATATAACCAGTGTGCCCCCATATATACAGCCAGTGTGCCCCCATATACAGCCAGTGTGCCCCAATATACAGCCAGTGTGCCCCCATATACAGCCAGTGTGCCCCCATATATATATAGCCAGTGTGCCCCCATATATATAGCCAGTGTGCCCCCATATACAGCCAGTTTGTCCCCATATACAGCCAGTTCCCCCCAAATGCAGCCAGTTTGTCCCCCATATTCAGCCAGTTTGTCCCCCATATACAGCCAGTTCCCCCCAAATGCAGCCAGTTTGTCCCCCATATTCAGCCAGTTTGTCCCCCATATTCAGCCACTTTGTCCCCCATATACAGCCAGTTCCCCCCATATTCAGCCAGTTTGTCCCCCATATACAGCCAGTTCCCCCAAATGCAGCCAGTTTGTCCCCCATATTCAGCCAGTTTGTCCCCCATATTCAGCCAGTTTGTCCCCCATATACAGCCAGTTCCCCCATATTCAGCCAGTTTGTCCCCCATATACAGCCAGTTCCCCCCATATTCAGCCAGTTTGTCCCCCATATTCAGCCAGTTTGTCCCCCATATTCAGCCATTTCCCCCCAAATGCAGCCAGCATGTCCCCCATATACAGCCAGTTCCCCCCATATTCAGCCAGTTTGTCCCCCATATTCAGCCAGTTCCCCCCAAATGAAGCCAGCGTGTCCCCCATATATAGCCAGTTCCCCCATATTCAGCCAGTTTGTCCCCCATATACAGCCAGTTCCCCCCAAATGCAGCCAGTTTGTCCCCCATATTCAGCCAGTTTGTCCCCCATATTCAGCCAGTTCCCCCCAAATGCATCCAGCGTGTCCCCCATATACAGCCAGTTCCCCCCATATTCAGTCAGTTTGTCCCCCATATTCAGCCAGTTCCCCCCATATTCAGTCAGTTTGTCCCCCATATACAGCCAGTTCCCCCCATATTCAGT
Source organism: Rana muscosa (assembly GCA_029206835.1). Classification (NCBI taxonomy): domain Eukaryota; kingdom Metazoa; phylum Chordata; class Amphibia; order Anura; family Ranidae; genus Rana; species Rana muscosa. The sequence continues at coordinate 83,630,079 of CM055124.1, forward strand.
CAGTTTGTCCCCCATATACAGCCAGTTCCCCCCAAATGCAGCCAGTTCGTCCCCCATATTCAGCCAGTTCGTCCCCCATATTCAGCCTGTTCCCCAGCCCCAGCCCTGCACTTACCTTCCTCGGTCCGCGCCGTCCTCGATGTGTTCTCCCGCCCTCGATTTCGCTTCAGCCAATCAGGTTACCGGTAACCAGATCCGGTGAACCTGATTGGCTGAAACCTCCACACAGTTTCCTCCCAGGAACGCACCCCCGTGCATACCTGGGAGGAGTTTTTGGAAGCCGAATACAGCGTGAGAGCTGTATTCGGAAAGCCTAACAGAGCCGCTGGCTCTGATAGGCACTTCCAAGTTACACCCACCGCCGGCCGCCGCTCTAATTCATATGGCCGGCGCTCACCAGGAGGCCGGCCATATGTATAGTGGGCAGCGTGGCAGCGGTGACAATACACAGATTCATGCAATGCACGAATCTGTGTATTGTCTTTCAGTGGCGGTGCGGGAGCGAGAGGGGGCGGCGCTCCGGCGCCCTCTATGGACGCACCGCCACTGTTTTCTTCTATCTTTTCATGTGACAACACTGAAGAAATGACACTTTGCTACAATGTAAAGGGAGTGTACAGCTTGTATAACAGTGTAAATTTGCTGTCCCCTCAAAATAACTCAACACACAGCCATTAATGTCTAAACCGCTGGCAACAAAAGTGAGTACACCCCTAATGCCGCGTACACACGGCCGTTTTTAATGTCATTAAAAAAAAACTATGTTTTTTCTCGACGAGAGTCTTCTCAAGCCTGCCTTGCCTACACACTATCGTGAAAAAAAAAACGCTCCAGCAAAGCGCAGTGACGTACAACACATACAACGGCACTATAAAGGGGAAGTTCCAAACGGATGGCGCCACCCTTTGGGCTGCATTTGCTGATCCTCATGTTAGTAAAGTTTGGTGAGAACCGATTTGCGCTTTTCAGCCTCGTGCTCTTCAGTCCGTTACAGCGTGACAAATGTGCTATCTCCATTCTGAACGCTAGTTTTACCAGAACGAGCGATCCCGTCTCATAACTTGCTTCTGAGCATGTGCGTTTTTTTCCCGTCATTAAAGCGTACACACGGCTTTTTTTTCACGACGAGAAAAACGACGACCAGAAAAACGACGATGTGAAAAATGACGAGAAAAAATAGAGCATGTTCTAAATTTTTAATGCTCATTTTTTCACGTTGAGAAAAATGCTCTGGAGCCCACACACGCTCGTTTTTAATGACCAATTTTTCTCGTCATGAAAAACGGTCGTGTGTACGCGGCATTACACTGGGAAATCTGGTTGTTTGGTCCCAATTTCTATTTGATTTTCCATCAAACCTAAAGAACGAAAGAGTAACCATTAAGTTTCAGAGTTCCTGTTTTCTAACAATTTCTGTTCATTCGCAGTATTCTTTGTTTTTCGATTGAGTTCATAAAATTCCGCAAATTTCGAAAGCCAATTGAGTTTGTCCATGGCTTTGATTTTTGGAGTTCAGAAGCTGGTTGAGAGTGGCTAAAGTGGTTGTAAACCCATATCCCCAAGTGAAGTGACTGACCTGAGGTGATACACAGAGATGAAACAAATCCTCCTATACAGTATCTCACAAAAGTAAGTACACCCCTCACATTTCTGTAAATATTTTCTTCTATCTTTTCATGTGACAACACTGAAGAAATGACACTTTGCTACAATGTAAAGTAGTGAGTGTACAGATTGTATAACAGTGTCAATTTGCCATCCCCTCAAAATAACTCAACACACAGCCATTAATGTCTAAACCGCTGGCAACAAAAGTGAGTACACCCCTAAGTGAAAATGTCCAAATTGGGCCCAATTAGCCATTTTCCCTCCACGGTGTCATGTGACTCGTTCGTGTTACAAGGTCTCAGGTGTCAATGGGGAGAAGGTGAGTTAAAGCGGAGGTTCTGCGGTCCATACTTTTTTTTTTTTTATATGCATTCTATGTAAAAACGTTAGCATTATAAGTACTCACGTCTCCGGCACTTTAAAACACCCCCCGTCCGTTTTGCGCTAAAAAATGAGTTTATAAAACTCTTCCTGCTATTGCCATTTTGCTTGTGGGCATCTTGAAGCCCACAAGCATATTCTTCCGGGTAGAGATGAATGCTTCTCATTAGATCGGAATTAGATCCGCCCCCTGCTCTCGTCACGTGACCGGCTAGACGAGTCACGTGACGATACACTTATCGTGATATCTGAATGGAAGGAGGTTCAATATTACTCCTGGGAAGCAGGACAATTTGCTCCCAGGAGCCATTGCGATATTAGAGCCCAGCAAAGGACACGCCTACTCCCGCGGGAGGAAATCCCGGAACTAGGACTAAAGAATAAAGAAATAAAGAAAACTACTGAGAAAAAAAAAAAAAGGTTAGTGTTCTGTTTATTTTCGTGAAAAGAGTGACTGCTGATATCAAACTTAAATATGTGGGTGAACCTCCGCTTTAAATTTGTTGTTATCGCTCTCACTCTCTCATACTGGTCACTGGAAGTTCAACATGTCACCTCATGGCAAAGAACTCTCTGAGGGTCTGATAAAAAGAATTGTTGCTCTACATAAAGATGGCCGAAGGCTATAAGAAGATTGCCAAGACCCTGAGGCTCCGTTCACACCTAATGCCGATGCGGCTCCCAGCAGGGGTGCGGTGCGTCCTGGTTCACTGTTTCAGGTCCGATTTCAGCCCAAATTTTGGGCTGAATTCGGACCTAAAAACAGACGAAAAGACGAATAGGGCTCCTGTGCAAATTCGCACCGGAGCCGCATCGGAGATATGTGAACCGGCTCCATAGAGAGCCATTCACATTCTCCTGCTATTGCGTGTTGGATCCCGCATCCAATTCGCAATAGTGTGAACCCGACCTAAAACTGAGCTGCAGCACGGTGGCCAAGACCATACAGCGGTTTAACAGGACAGGTTCCACTCAGAATAGGCCTCGCCATGGTCAAACATTTATATATATATATATATATATATATATATATACATATATATATATGAAGCATAAATTATATTATTACAATACTATATTTATATTACATAATTATATATTTTTCATACTTTTATGGTTATTACTATATATATATTTATTAAGATTATATATATATATATATATATATATATATATATATATATATATATATATATGTAGGTATATATATTTAAAATATTATAATGTAATAGTAATAACCATAAAAGTATGAAACATATATAATTATGAATTATAAATATAATATTGTAATAATATAATTTATGCTATATATATATATATTTATTTATTTATATATATATATATATATATATATATATATATATATATATATATATATATATATAAATGTTTGACCATGGCGAGGCCTGTTCTGAGTGGAACCTGTCCTGTTAAACCGCTGTATGGTCTTGGCCACCGTGCTGCAGCTCAGTTGTATATACCGGTATATATAAAATTATAATGTAATAATAATACCGGTATTAGTAAAAAAAAATACAATTTAGTCCAAAAATGGCACCCGCACCACTTTAGTCACATTTGCTCAGGAGGAGTGATGGGTCCCCGGAATTCCGTATTTCAATATGAACCATTGCCATCGCTTCTGCGCCCTCGATTCGAATGAATCGGCGATCTCCCTCTGCTCATTAGAGAGACTACTGCAGAGATATCAAGCTGTTCAGCGCTAAAAGAAAGTATTGTATTGAATTGCAAGCTCTTTGGTATTTCACTGCCCCCCCACCCCCCCTCCCCTCCACACACAAATAGACAAACACACACCAGCTAGCAGCCTGTGGGGGGTTGAACTGTGTTAAGTGGAAGTTAATGCACCATATGGTGTGTTTAAGAGACAGTTTGTCTTGTGTTGCCTCTGATAAGTTTACTGGAGCATGAGAGATCCCATTCACAGATATGGCGCTGGGGTCACAGGCCTTGCAGAGGGAGGGTCCCGACAAATAAAGTGGGGCATTCAGTGTGAGAATGGAGCCAGGCCGTTGTAAGGGGTCCGTGTACCCCCCCATGTAATACACCAGAGTTACACGGCCTGCCACCAAAATCACATTAAGTCCCTAACGAGACACCTTTTCTCCTCGTGTGTGTACATCGCTATGGTATAGGTTGGAGCTGACGCACCGTCAACGGACTATGCTTCCCTTACTTCTAAAATAATATGCCAGATTTGGGAAAAAAATTATAAAGTGTATACAAACTCAGTCGATAAAATCTCATTACCATGGCATTGCCATTTTCATTCTTTTTAAATAATCCCCGGTGATCCTGCCATAAAGGTCCTTGTTCAGACCCTACCTGTTATAGGGTGACAACACTGTCCCCCTCTCCCAATTGTGGTACTGCATTGTCACCTTGTGATCCTGCCATTAGGGTCCTTGTTCAGGCACTTTTTTTTATAGGGTGACAACGCTCTGTCTCTGTCTCTGAATAGTGCTCCTGCGTTGTCAACCGAGGATCCTGCTTGCTTGAAGGTTCTTGCTCATGTCCTTCCTGTTATAGGGTGACAACGCTCTGTCCCTGCCTCTCAATTGTGTTCCTGCATTGTCACCTTGTGGTCCTGCCATGAAGGTCCTTGCTCAGGCACTTCCTGTTATAGGGTGACAACACTCTGACCCTGTCTCCCAATTGTGCTCCGGCGTTGTCATCGTCCATGAAGGCCCTTGCTCCGGCACTTCCTGTTATAGGGTGACAACGTTCTGTCCCTGTCTCCCAATGGTGCTCCTGCGTTGTCACCGTTCATGAAGGCCCTTGCTCCGGCACTTCCTGTTAAAGGGTGACAACGTTCTGTCCCTGTCTCCCAATGGTGCTCCTGCGTTGTCACCGTCCATGAAGGCCCTTGCTCTGGCACTTCCTGTTAAATGGTGACAACGTTCTGTCCCTGTCTCCCAATTGTGCTCATGCATTGTCACCGTCCATGAAGGCCCTTGCTCTGGCACCTCCTGTTAAAGGGTGACAACGTTCTGTCCCTGTCTCCCAATGGTGCTCCTGCATTTTCAACTGGTGATCCTGCTTATAGGTTCTTGCTCAGGTCCTTCCTGTAAAAGGGTGACAACGTTCTGTCCCTGTCTCCCAATTGTGCTCCTGCATTGTCACCTTGTGGTCCTGCCATCAAGGTCCTTGCTCAGGCACTTCCTCTTATAGGGTGACAACACTCTGACCCTGTCTCCCAATTGTGCTCCTGCGTTGTCACCATCCATGAAGGCCCTTGCTTCGGCACTTCCTGTTAAAGGGTGACAACGTTCTGTCCCTGTCTCCCAATGGTGCTTTTGCGTTTTCAACTGGTGATCCTGCTTGGAGGTTCTTGCTCAGGTCCTTCCTGTTAAATGGCGACAACGCTCTGTCCCTGTCTCCCAATTAAGGTCCTGCATTGTCCCCTTATGGTCCTGCCATGAAGGTCCTTGCTCAGGCAGTTCCTGTTATAGGGTGACAACGTTCTGTCCCTGTCTCCCAATGGTGCTCCTGCGTTTTCAACCAGTGATCCTGCTTGGAGGTTCTTGCTCGGGTCCTTCCTGTTAAAGGGTGATAACGCTCTGTCCCTGTCTCCCAATCGTGTTCCTGCATTGTCACCTTGTGGTCCTGCCATGAAGGTCCTTGCTCAGGCACTTCCTGTTATAGGGTGACAACGCTCTGACCCTGTCTCCCAATTGTGCTCCTGCGTTGTCACCTACCACAAAGGTCCTTGCTCCAGCACTTCCGGTTATAAGGTGACAAAGCTGACCCTCTCTCCCAGTTGTCCTTCTGCATTGTCAACCTTTGATCCTGTCATTAAGATCCTTGTTCTGGCCCTTCTGTTATAGGGCTCTGTCCCTGTCTGCCAGTTGTGCTGCTGCATTGTCACCCTGCGGTCCTGCCATGAAGATCCATGGTCAGGCCCTTCCTAGTATAAGGTGACAATTCTCTGTCTCACACTTGTGGTCCTGCTCTCTCATCCTGTCTCCAATAGAGCCTACAATACATATTATGTTGCCATGGTTGACACCGTCAGGAAACCTGTCCTAGGGAATGCCATGTAAGGATGCAACAAAAGATGAAAACAGGTGAAAAAAGTATATTATTAAAAGAAAAAAAATGGAAATTGTTTATATAAATTTCCCTTGGAATAAATAAGGTCTTCTGAATCTGAATGTGGCACAGAGCAGATGCAGAGCAGATGCACAGAGAAACTTAGTTACATGTCATCCTTTTAGGGTTTCTATCTAATTTGCTTCTAATATAAGTGGCTTTCAGATTTATCTATTCCTACAATCCAGAATATTTTCTCTATGTGTGCTTAAAAATTATTTAATAGCCCAGCATAATACATTATCTCAATTTTTTTTGTATATACCGTATTGATAAAGTGGTGAGTAAGTGCAGAGATCCATCACATTAAACCTTGTTCCCGGGGGAGCCCGGTGAAGTGACCCCCGCCACGCTGGTACATACTTTTACTTGCCGCTTGGTCACAAGCCAATAAACTTGTCTGTCTGGTGCTGCCAAGTTGTTGTCGAAGCAAGACGACCCTTTCCGCATAATTCATAGTGATCGGCTTTCCTTAGAAAATAGGATACAGAGGAAGGCTGCAAGGCCTTCCGTAGAGGAAACTCATTGTAGGGCTAATTTAGTCAGAACCCAAATAACCTCCCAATAGGGTTTGCTGAGTGTGGAAAGAAAGGGAAGTGCATGGGGGAATCCTGTACAAACAAGGGGAAATAATAGCTGATGGGAATGTCGATCCTTCAACCCCAGAATGATTAAAGCCATTTGGCTGTTGTGTTTTTTTCGAATGAATATTTTTTTCCGTAGATATGTGTGCTGCTGTTGTGTGCTATGAAAACGTCCACCTTTTATGTATTATGCATTGATTCTCCCCTTTAAACCATGACCAGTCCAGCCAATGGTGAGGCTTATGACTGCAAAAAGTCTGTAGAGTCCATCTGGGATCCCAACAAATCCTCTCCCATTGTCTACCTGGGGATCCAATATGTCTCATCTCCATGTCTATGAGGTGTACCACTATATCCCCTCCCAATGTCTATGTGGGGTTCCAATATGTCTTCTCTCCATGTCTGTGTGGAGTACCACTCTATCCCCTCCCAATGTCTATGTGGGGTTCCAATACGTCTTCTCTCCAAGTCTGTGTGGAGTACCACTATATCCCCTCCCAATGTCTATGTGGGGTACCAATATGTCTTCCCTCCATGTCTGTATGGAGTAGCACTATATCCTCTCCCAATGTCTATGTGGGGTACCAATATGTCTTCTCTCCATGTCTGTATGGAGTAGCACTATATCCTCTCCTAATGTCTATGTGGGGTTCCAATACGTCTTCTCTTCACGTCTGTGTGGGGTACAACTTTATCCTCTCCCAAAATCTATGTGAGGTTCCAATATTTCTTCTCTCCACGTCTCAGTGGGGTACCACAATATCCTCTCCTAATGTCTATGTGGGGTTCCAATATGTCTTCTCTTCATGTCTTTGTGGTGTACTACTATATCCTCTCCCAATGTCTATGTGTGGTACCTCCATGACATTGTGGGGTACCAGTGAATCTTCCCCCCATGTCTAAATAGGTATATCTTTTCCCAATATCTGCATGGAGCACCAATATATCTCCTTCCTATGTCTGAATAGGGTCCTGATGTCTATACACCTATATACTTTCCTGGGTTCCAATATATCTTATCCCTATTTCTATGCCGAGTTCCAATATATTTTCTCCCAATGTATATGTGAGGTTCCAATGTATCTTCTCCTCAAGTCTGTGCAGAGTTCCAATATAACATGTCCTTATGTCTATGTGGGGTTTTAATTTGTCTTCTTGCCATGTCTACTTGGGCTTCCAATATTTCCCCCCTCCCCATGCCTATATAGAATTCCAATGTATCTTCTCCTGATGTCTCTGTGAGGTTCCCTATATATCTTCTCCAGATATGTGGGGTTACAATATTTTCTGCCCATGTCTGTGTGGGGTTCCTATATATATATATATATATATATATATATATATACTGTACATTCCCCAAATCTATGTGGTGTGTTCCCATAAATCTTCTCCTGAAGTGTTTGTAGGGTTCCCAATTATCGTTTCTCTTTGTCTACAAGGAGTTCCAATAAATCTTCTCTGCAAGTCTTTGTAGGGTTCCCATATATCTTCTCCCTTTGTCTATATGGGGTTCCCATATATCTACTCCCCAAGTCTTTGTGGGGTTCCCGTATATCTACTCCCCAAGTCTTTGTGGGGTTCCCATATATCTTCTCCCCCTGTTTACATGGGATTCCAATACATCTTCTCTGCAAGTCAATGTGGGGTTCCCATATGTCTACTCCCCAAGTCTTTGTGGGGTTTCCATAAGTCTTCTCCTTAAGTCTACATGGGGTTCCAATATATCTTCTCCCCAAGTCTTTGTGGGGTTCCCATATATCTACTCCCCAAGTCTTTGTTAGGTTTCTTATATATCTTCTCCTTATGTCTACATGGGGTTCCAATATATCTTCTCCCCAAGTCTTTGTGAGGTTTCTTATATATATTCTCCTTATGTCTACATAGGGTTCCAATATATTTACTCCCCAAGTCTTTGTGAGGTTTCTTATATATATTCTCCTTATGTCTACATTGGGTTCCAATATATTTACTCCCCAAGTCTTTGTGAGGTTTCTTATATATATTCCCCTTATGTCCACATGCGGTTCCAATATATCTTCTCCCCAAGTCTTTGTGAGATTTCTTATATATATTCTCCTTATGTCTACATGGGGTTCCAATATATTTACTCCCCAAGTCTTTGTGAGGTTTCTTATATATCTTCTCCTTATGTCTACATGTGGTTCCAATATATCTACTCCCCAAGTCTTTGTGGGGTTCCCATATATCTTCTCCTCATATCCACATGGGGTTCCAATATATCTTCCCCCCAAGTCTTTGTGGGGTTCTTATATATCTTCTCCTTATGTCTACATGGGGTTCCAATATATCTCCCCCCCAAGTCTAGATGGGGTTCCCCATATATTTTCCCCCCCAGGTCTACATGGAGTTCCAATATATAATGCCCCCATATCTACATGGAACAGCACTATACATTCCCCTCATGTCTTTGTGAGGATCCAGTAAATTCTTCTCCTCCTGTCTATATAGTGTTCCATGATGTCTTCTACCCTCTATTACTTCTCCTTCCCATGTCTATGTGGGATTTCAATCAAAACCCCATACACGTACTGGTAGCTTGACTTCTTTCTGACCATACAAGCCTTGGTGTGTTAATAGATGACCATGTTAAGGTCTTTTGATTGTAAGCTCCTCTAGCCCAGAGGCTGACATGTGTGCTATAGAAGCTCTACAGAATATAAATTGATGAAATACGTATATATAGAGTATAACTTTCTAATCACACATATGAAGAGTAACGAGCAGATTGAATTCAATGTGATCACACAGGGAAAATATAATATTCGTCAGTCAGCAAGTGGCCACTGCGTCCACTTTATGTTGTATTTATGGAAACCTCTCTCCATCGACTCGGCCCCAGTAATTGCTCAGTGATTACAATAATCAATGTCTTATTATCCCAGCGATTTCTATCTATGTTTCAGTTTATCTTAATTACAGTATAACTAATGATCTGCTTCATCAGCACATGATTCACTCTAAATGGATAAAGCGAAGCAATGTATGACCTATAGGATGCCAGCGCTGTGCAGCCTTCATAATATTGTATGTATAATCGACACACTCCTGTGCACGCCAGTATTATCCTGGAGTAGATAATAAACTTCTCTGTTTACTCTCAAGCAAAAGCCACAAGCAATTAATACCCAATCCAGGATCAGATACCCCCACCGAACGAATATATATGCCTTGCTCCTGCATTGCATATGTGATTACTCTTGCATATGCAATGTAGCAATATCGTAGATGAGCTTTCTTCCTTGGTTAAGACCACCTCAGTGGGGACACGTAAAAATGAGAACATGGTCATGTATGCTGGCAGGCTAAGACTACACATCCCATAATACCTCGCATTCATGTTCTGCAATGCCCATGCGTGTCTTTGTCATTCAACTACGCCAGGGGTGTCCAAACGTTTTTCAAAGAAGGCCAGATTTGATGAAGTGAACATGCGTGAGGGCCAACCATTTTGCCCGACATTCTTTGAACCATTAAAATTCGGTCTAAGTCTGTTCATCCGAGCACTAATACACTGCCCAACAAGAATTCTCTTGACTTTGTGGCTGTGTGTCGTGAAGAGATGAGCTTGGGCGTGTTATTCGTATATATATATATCTTTTGTGGCCCCCAACTAATCCCCGAATCGCCAGGGGGGCCATATTAAACCTGGACGCGGGCCACGATTGGCCCACGGGCCGGACTTTGGACATGCCTGAACTACGCCATAAGTGGCGCGGTTATCGTAGTGTACTACTACAGGAGCACATTAAGGATGGTGGCTATGCTAGTCCTTTGGTAGAGACCCTATAGGGCTACCGTAGCCACCATTAGGCTGAGTTACCATGGGTGGGCTCGGTAAAAACAGGCAGCTTTTTTTCCACCCCTGACCACTTCCCTACAAATTAACATGGCAGTCGCTCTGGTCTATACACATTGCCGTGGCCATAATTCTGCTTACCAAAGGAGCCCATTGGAGTCAATAGGACCTCACCAAAAGCCAGTTAAAGAGGTTGGTAGGAAGATCTGGTTTGGCTAGCGTAGCCTCCGATAGGCTAAGTTCACATGGATAGGACTAGTAAAAATGGGCAATTGATCCATATTGATTGATATTGTCCCTGCTGGTATTAAAGATGGACCAACCTGAAAGAGTAAAAGTTGAACACAAAAACCCCTTTTTGAACTGCTCAGGTGAGATGATCGTAGATCATGTGGCCCAGTCCTGACAGGAGCAAGGCACATTTAGATCCATCTAGCCAAAAAAGTCTAGAGGACCTCGCTCTTCAAGGTCAGCCGAAGCCAACCCACGAGAACTAAGTGAGGGGCTTGCTCAAAGGGAGATCATTCCAAGGCAGGGGAAGAAGGAAGCTGATGGCCACACATCCTCCCCCTCGATATACATCCATTTTTGTTTTCTGCGGCACCAAATGAAGGACACAATCGTAGACCACATGACTTTGTTAGGGTCTTCACCAATAAAATCCCCAAACTCCACGTTGATAAGACTGCTAGAGAGATTGACCAACTTGAAAAAAAGAAAAACTTTAAACACGGAAACTCCTTTTTGAACCACTAGGGCGCCAAATTAAGGAAACAACTGTAGACCTTATGACCTGGTTGGGGTGTTCACCAGTAAGAGGTGAGAAAATAAAGAAACTCCATGTGCTTATTTCCCCTGCTGGTGTTCAAGATGGACCAACCTGAAAAAAACTAAAAGTTGAACACCAAAACTCCTTTTTGAACTGCCCAGGCACGAAATTAAGGAGACCATTGTTGATCACACAACTTGGTTGGGGTATTCACCAGTAAGAGCCCTGAATTCCATGTTGGCAAGCCTGCTAGAGGGAAGGATCAACTTGGAAAAAAAAATGTTGAACACCGAAACCCCTTTTTGAACTGCTCGGGCACCAAATTAAGGAGACAATTGTAGATCACATCACCCGGTTGGGGCCTTCACCACTAAGAGTATCAGAGAAAATAAAGAAACTCCATGTAGATATTGCCCCTGCCGGTGTTCAAGATAGACCAAACTGTACAGAAACAAAACGTTGAACTCCGAAATTCCTTTTTGAACTGGCCAGGTAGGAAATTAAGGAGACCATTGTAGACCACATGACCTGGTTGGGGTCTTCACCAGTAAGAGCACTGAACTCCATGTTGGCAAGCCTGCTAGAGAGATGGACCAAGTTGATAAAAAAAAACATTGAACACGGAAACCCCTTTTTGAACAGCTGAGGCATGAAATTAGGGAGACAATCGTAGACTGCACAACCCAGTTTGGGTCTTTTCCAGTAAGAGCAGGAGAGAAAATAAAGAAACTGCATGTAGATATTGCCCCTGCAGGTGTCCAAGGTGCACCAACCTGAAAAAAACAAAAAGTTGAACATCGAAACCCCATTTTGAGCTGCTCAGGCACCAAATTAAGGACATGATCATAGACCCGGTTGGTGTTTTCCCCAGTAGGAGCAGGAGAAAAAATAAAGAAATTCCATGCAGATATAACCTCCACTGGTATTCAAGATGGACCAACCTGAAAAAAAAGTTGAACACCAAGACCCATTTTTGATCCCCTCAGGCTTGAAATGAAGGAGACAATCGTAGACCTCATGACCCGGTTGGGGTCTTCAACAGTAAGGGCCCCAAACTCCATGTTGACAAGCCTGCTAGAAGATGGACCAACCTAAAAAAAGAAGTTGAACATTGAAACCCCTTTTTGAACCCCTCAGGCTTGAAATTAAGAAGACAATCGTAGACCACATGACCCAGTTGGGGTCTTCACCAGTGAGAGGAGGAGAGAAAATAAAGAAACTATTGCCCCTGCCAGTGTTCAAGATGGACCAACTGGAAAAAAACAAAAAGTCAAACACCAAAACTCGCTCAGGCACCAAATTAAGGACATAATTGTTGACCCAGTTGGGGTTTTCACCAGTAAGAGCAGGAGAGAAAATAAAGAAATTCCATGCATATATTGTCTCTACTGGTGTTCAAGATAGACCAACCTGAAAAAAAAAAGTTGAACATGAAACCCCTTTTTGAACCCCTCAGGCTTGAAGAAGGAGACAATCATAGACCTCACGACCTGGTTGGGGTCTTCAACAGTAAGAGCCCCAAACTCCATGTTGACAAGCCTGCTAGAGTGATGGACCAACGTGAAAAAAAAAATTAACGCCAAAACCCCTTTTTGAACTGCTCAGGCACCAAATTAAGGAGACAATCATAGACCTCATGACCTGGTTGGGGTCTTCACCAGTAAGAGCCCCGAACTCCATGTAGAAAAGCCTGCTAGAGAGATGGAGCAACTTGAAAAAAAAGAATGCTAAAACTCCTTTTTGGAACGTCTCAGATTTGAAATTAAGGGAGACAATTGTAGACCATATGACCCGGTTGGAGTCTTCACCAGGAGAGAAAATAAAGAAATTCCATGCAGATATTGTTTCTAATGGTGTTCAAGATGGACCAACCTGAAAAAAAAAAAAAGGATTGAACACTGAAACCCCTTTTTCTTTTTCGTACATCACGGGACACAGAGCGACTTAGTCATTACTAATGGGTTATATAGATTACCTTCAGGTGCTGGCACTGGCCACTTCCAAACCGGAAGTACCCTCCCCTATATAAGCCCCTCCCATCCGGGAGCACCTCAGTTTTTTGCCAGTGTCTAAGGTGTTGGCCAAAGAGTAACATGTGTTTTCACTGGGCTTGCGTACAGGTTCTTTTGGGCCTTAGTAAGCTGTTCCGGATCCCACCAAAAAAGCTTCATAGCTAAACGGTCGGTACCCGGGCCTTGCAGCAGAAGAGCAAGGTTTTGCCTGTAATGCCTCTTAGGAGGGCTGGACCCTGGGATCCAGAGCTCTGGTCATACCCACGACCAAGATGTTGTCTGTGCAGGGTGCTATACAGGTCCAGGGGAGTGGAATCCTTGGGAACCCGGTCCCTGAAGGTTTAATTACAATGCCTGCCGTGATAGGTGAAGTTTGGGCTTCTGTGGACCAAACAAAGTCCTGCGGCGGGGATCAGGTAAGTGGGGGCCCCCAGGAACTTGGTTCTATTGGGGGACCCCCAAGCCTAATTTGTCTTTCTGTCTGTTACCTAACGGTATTCCCGCTAATATCTGTGTTTGCCTGTAACTACTGAAAATGTAAAATTTTAATAGTAGTCAAGAAAAAAATAAAAAATAAAAGGGACCGCGGTACCTGTGTTAAACCACTAGAGGCCGCTGTGGTCCATTTTTCTTGTCATGTGGATCTTTGGTTTTCTCAAGTCAAAAGATCCAGGCAGTTGGTAAGTTTCTCTGTGGGAATCCACTTCCTCTGCCCTGTTGCTGCGCTCATCCACCGCACAGGCCCTCCGGCAAAAAGGGCCCTGGCTCCTAGTCCCTGTTTGATTTTCGAAAAGGGCGCCAATGGCGCACGGGCGCGCGCGCGGGCGCGTGCACGCGCCTCCTATGAAAAAAAAGGGGCGGGGCGGGTGGATGACGCTCGATGCGCGCCACGGCGCTTCTGCGCATGTGCAGGCGTCCCAGCTTGTATAAAGACACAGTACAAGTGTCAGCTGGATGCAAACAGAGCTAGCAACAAACAGTGGCACACAGAGGCGGTTGATGCAGGCATCCCCATAGAAAGGCACTTTAGTGGACACCAGCTGGTATATAGCAGCAACTGTGTTAGACTATTACCAGCAAAATTGGTGTATGACGACGGGAATACCTCAGCTTTGTGCTTATAGGATATGTCGTCCAGACGCTCTGGAAATAGATCTTCCAAGAAGCGAAAGGGGTCTCCGTCGGGCTCTGAGGATTTTTGGGCATGCTGTACTGCGCCAATCTCCCCTGAAATTTCAGAGGTCAGTAGCCGTAGGAACCCCGCAGGAGTACCTGGTACTGCGGCTGTCCCCAGTCCACCTGCTCCTGTATATATAACAGAGGAGGTTTTATCCTCAACTCTGGGAGGATTGGAAGAGAGATTAACAGCATTGATCGCTGCTTCCCTGTCACAGGAAAAGCGCGTCCGATCTCCGTCTCCTCCTGCAGAGTACCTGTTAGTGGAGGAACAGTCCCAGAGATCGACCTACCTGAAGGGGATCAGGTGAGGTTGATAAAGTTATAGAGGAATCAACAGTGGAAGAACCTTTCTCAGCATCTCAGGCTGAAAGATTATGGGTTCAGTCTCTGACTAACATGGTCCGAGCAGCATTTTAAATGCCTCTGGCGGAACCATCAACCACTACTGTCTCCTCGCTGGGGTCGCTGAAAGCTCCCCAGACTGTCTGTTCCTTCCCAATCCACCCTTTATTGGAAGGGTTTATTTACCAGGATTGGGAGCATCCTGTAAAATATTTACTCCCCCCAAGAGATTTCCAGTGATCTATCCCATGGAGGATAAGTTCATAAAAAAAAATAAAAATAAAAAATGGAGGGTCCCTACAGTGGACACAGCCATCTCTTGTGTAAATAAATCACTGACATGTCCAGTAGATAATGTTCCAATGTTCAAGGACCCAATAGATAAAAAATTGGAGTCTTTACTAAAATCTGCTTTCTCTACAGCAAGCATGGTGACACAACCTGCAGTAGCAGCGATTGGAGTCTGCCAAGCAATGAAAGATCAGTTGAAACAAGTCTTAAGGGACTTACCAGATCAGCAGGCTCTTGCCCTAGCTGACCTACCTAGAGCCTTGTGTTGCGGTGGACACCATAAAGGATACAATCCAACAGGCATCCCGCTTTACGCTGTCTGTAGACATATGCGTAGGCTTCTATGGCTCAAAAACTGGTCTGCTGAAGCTCCCTGTAAGAAATTGCTGATTAGCTTCCCATTTCATGGAGAACGCTTATCTGGAGATGATCTGGACAAATATATCCAGAAAACTTCTGCCGGTAAAAGTACACTCTTGCCAGTTAAGGACAAGGGTAGAAGTCCTTCTTTTAAGAGGCCTACTTCTCCAGTCCCTGGCACATTGGCTGTGAAACAGTTCCGACGGCTTCCGCGGTCAAATCCAGGGGGCAGAAATCAGGGACAATCACAGGGTAACAAGAAACCCTGGGTCAAGAGAGGTACAAAACCTCCCCCTAAGTCATGAAGGGTTGCCCCCACTCAATCGGGTGAGGGGAAGACTTCAGTTGTTCACAGAGACCTGGCGGGACACCATCAGAGATGGGTGATCTCCGCAGTAAGTCTGGGATACAGGCTGGAGTTAAAAGACATTCCTCCTGCCCATTTTATAAGGTCAAACGTGCCAAGCGATCCCCAGAAGAGTGGATCCCTCCTTCTGGCACTAGAGCAACTATTGCCCCAAGGGTAATCATGAAGGTTCCCTTGGAAGAAAACGGGTTCGGGTTTTACTCGAACCTTGTCACAGTCCCCAAACCAAATGGGGACATGAGGCCCATATTAAATATAAAAGGGCTAAACAAGTTCCTACATATCAGGACTTTTTCGGATGGAGTCGATCCGATCGGTGGCCACCGCCCTACAAGGGCAGGAATGGTTAGCCTCGATCGACATAAGGGATGCTTATTTACATATTCCCATCTGTCCGGCCCACCAGAAATTTCTACGCCTTGCAGTAGAAGGGCGCCATTTTCAGTTCAGAGCCTTACCTTTCGGTCTGGCCACAGCACCACGAGTGTTCACAAAAATCCTGGCCCTACGATTGGCCAAACTAGGAACACAAGGTGTAACGATAATGGCATATCTAGACGACTTGTTGCTGATAGACCACTCAGTGAAAAAAACTAGAAGTGGTCGTTCACAAGATAATCAAGTATCTGGAATCTCACGGTTGCATTATCAACCGAGACAAGTCAGCCCTAAAACCAGTCAAAAGCCTGGAATACTTGGGGGCTAAGACTGGATTCAAATCAGAGAAAGATTTTCTTACCTCCAGAGAAGGTGTCGTCTTTGAAAGATTTGACCCACTTAGTGGGTACAAAAAAGAAAAACCATCCATACGCCTGTGTATAAGGCTGCTGGGAAAAATGGTGGCTTCATTCGAAGCAGTACCCTATGGTCAATTCCATTCAAGGAACTTGCAGAGGGCCATACTGTCAGCCTGGAACAAAAAAGTTCAGGCTTTAGACTTACCAATGTCCCTGTCCCCTTCCGTTCGCAAGAGCCTCCATTGGTGGTTGGTACCAGAATCTGGAAAAAGGGAAACCCTTTAGTCCGGTTTCTTGGAAGGTGGTCACTACAGATGCCAGCCTCATAGGCTGGGGGGCAGTACTGGAGCAATGGTCTCTCCAGGGCAAGTGGTCAGAAGCAGAGAAGGCCCTGCCCACCAATCTCTTAGAGATACGAGCAGCCCGGTATGCCCTAGTAGCATGGACATCCAAACTCCAAGGGTCACCTGTCAGAAATCAATCAGACAATGCCACAGCAGTGGCATATATCAATCGCCAGGGTGGCACCAGGAGTCGTGCAGCCCAGAGGGAAGCGAATTGCATCCTGGAATGGGCAGAAAGGTATGTCACAGCCATATCCACGGTTTTCATCCCAGGAGTGGAAAATTGGAGAGCGGACTTTTTAAGTCGCCAGCAATTATGCCCGGGGAATGGTCTCTTCACCCCGAGGTCTTACAGGCAATATGCCAGCGGTGGGGAACACCGGATGTAGATCTACTAGCATCCAGATTCAACGCAAAGGTGGACAGATTTGTGTCTCGCACAAAGGATCCCCTAGCTTGCGGTTCGGATACCCTAGTGTTCCCTTGGGATCAGTTCAAGCTGATATATGCATTCCCACCGCGATTAATCCGCAGAATCAGGGTAGAAAAGAAACCAGTGATTCTGGTGGCTCCAGCGTGGCCCTGAAGGGCATGGTACGCGGAGATTGTAAAAATATCAGTGGGAAGTCCTTGGACCCTCCCACATCGTCCGGACCTGCTTTCGCAAGGACCGATATACTACCCTTCCTTACCAGCCCTAGGTTGACGGCCTGGCTATTGAAGCCCACATTATAAAAAAGAGAGGGCTCTCTAATCCTGTGGTATCTACCATGATCAATGCCAGGAAGCCGGTATCCAGGCAGATCTATTATAGGATCTAGAAGGCGTACATCACGTGGTGTGAGGCCAGGAAATGGCATCCACGTAAGTACGTAATAGGTAGGATTCTGGACTTCCTACAGTGGGCTGTACATAGGAAGCTTGCCTTGAGTACTATCAAGGGTCAGACGGCCTTGTCAATATTTTTTCAAAGGCCCTTGGCTTTGCATTCATTAGTCAAAGCTTTCATACAAGGAGTGATGCGTATTAGCCCTCCGGTTAGTATTCCCATATGTCCATGGGACTTAAACCTGGTTCTGTCGGTTCTACAGAAACAACCATTTGAACCATTGCGGCACATTTCCTTGGTTCTTTTCACCAGGAAATTGATTTTCTTAGTAGCCATTTGTTCGGCTAAAAGAGTATCGGAATTAGCCGCCTTGTCCTGTAAGGAGCCATATCTGGTTGTCCATAAGGACAGAGTAGTATTACGTCCTCATCCAGCCTTCTTCCTAAGGTGGTATCGAGGTTCCATTTGAACCAAGATGTGGTTCTTCCTTCCTTTTTCCCCAAACCTAGTTTGGTAGAGGAAAAGTTATTGCATTCTTTAGATGTAGTAAGAGCAGTTAAAGCTTATCTTAAAGCCACTGCTCAGATTCGTAGAACGGATACTTTGTTTGTTCTGCCGGAAGGCCCCAGAAAGGGTCAGGCAGCATCAAAAATCTACTTTAGCCAAGTGGATTCGACAGGTCATAATACAAGCCTATGGCTTGAAAAGGAGACCGCCTCCGTTCAAAGTTAGGGCACACTCCACAAGAGCAGTTGGAACTTCATGGGCAGTGCATCACCAAGCCTCCCTGGCTCAAGTCTGTAAGGCCACAACATGGTCCTTAGTACACACGTTTACTAGATTCTACCAGGTAGACGTCAGGAGGATGTCGCCTTTGGGCGCAGTGTGTTGCAGGCCGCAAAAGAGCCTCATGCCTGATGGCGCCCAGCTTATGTATCCCTCCCCTCATTTGGCATTGCTTTGGGACGTCCCATTAGTAATGACTAAGTCGCTCTGTGTCCCGTGATGTACGAAAAAGAAAAAGGGATTTTTATAACAGCTTACATGTAAAATCCTTTTCTTGGAGTACATCACGGGACACAGAGCTCCCACCCCTCTTTTTGGGACACTTATTGCTTTGCTACAAAACTGAGGTGCTCCCGGATGGGAGGGGCTTATATAGGGGAGGGTACTTCCGGTTTGGAAGTGGCCAGTGCCAGCACCTGAAGGTAATCTATATAACCCATTAGTAATGACTAAGTCGCTCTGTGTCCCGTGATGTACTCCAAGAAAAGGATTTTACAGGTAAGCTGTTATAAAAATCCCTTTTTTAAGCCATCAGGCTTGAAACGAAAGAGACAATCGTAGACCACATGACCTGGTTGGGGTCTTCACCAGTAAGAGTCCCAAACTCCATGTTGACAAGCCTGCTAGAGAGATGGACCAACGTGAAAAAAAAAAGTTGAGCGCCAAAATCCCCTTTTTTTCTTAACCCCTCAGGCTTGAAATCAGAGACAATCATAGACCACATGACCTGGTTGGGGTCTTCACCAGTAAGAACCCCAATCTCAATGTTGACAAGCCTGCTAAGAAAGATGGACCAACCTAAAAAAAGTTGAACATCGAAACCCCTTTTGAACCCCTCAGGCTTGAAATTAAGGAGACAATCGTAGACCACGCAACCCAGTTGGGGTCTTCAACAGTAAGGACCCCAAACTCTATGTTGACAAGCCTGCTAGAAAGATGGACCAACCTCTTCATCAGTGAGAGGAGGAGAGAAAATAAAGAAACTATTGCCCCTGACGGTGTTCAAGATGGACCAACTGGAAGAAAACAAAAAGTCGAACACCAAAACTCCTTTTTGAACTGCTCAGGCACCAAATTAAGGACATAATTGTTGACCCAGTTGGGGTTTTCACCAGTAAGAACAGGAGAGAAATTCCATGCAGATATTTTCTCTACTGGTGTTCAGATAGACCAACCTAAAAAAAAAAAGTTGAACACCGAAACCCCTTTTCGAACCCCTCAGGCTTGAATTTAAGGAGACAATCGTAGACCACATGACCTGGTTGGAGTTTTCACCAGTAAGAGCCCCGAACTCCATGTTGACAAGCCAGAGAGAGGGACCAACTTGAAAAATAAAAAGCTGAACACCGAAACCCATTTTTGAACTGTTCCGTCACCAAATCAAAGAGACAGTCATAGACCACATGACCTGGTTGAGGTCTTCACACCAGTAAGAGCCCCGAACTCCATGTTGACAAGCCTGCTAGAGAAATGGACCAACGTGAAAGAAAAAAGTTGAACGCCAAAACACCTTTTTTCCAACCCCTCAGGCTTGAAATCAAAGAGACAATGGTAGACCACATGACCTGGTTGGGGTCTTCACCAGTAAGAGCCCCGAACTCCATGTTGACAAGCCTGCTAGAAAGATGGACCAACCTCTTTACCAGTGAGAGGAGAGAAAATAAAGAAACTATTGCCCCTGCCGGTGTTCAAGATGGACCAACTGGAAAAAAACAAAAAGTCGAACACTAAAACTCCTTTTTGAACTGCTCACGCACCAAATTAAGGACATAATTGTTGACCCAGTTGGGGTTTTCACCAGTAAGAACAGGAGAGAAATTCCATGCAGATATTGTCTCTACTGGTGTTCAACCTAAAAAAAAAAAAATGAACACCGACACCCCTTTTCGAACCCCTCAGGCTTGAATTTAAGGAGACAATCGTAGACCTCACGACATGGTTGGGGTTTTCACCAGTAAGAGCCCCGAACTTCATGTTAACAAGCCTGCTAGAGAGATGGACCAACGTGAAAGAAAAAAGTTGAACGCCAAAACACCTTTTTGAACTGCTCCGTCACCAAATCAAAGAGACAATCGTAGACCACATGACCTGGTTGGGGTCTTCATCAGTAAGAGCCCCGAACTCCATGTTAACAAGCCTTCTAGAGAGATGGACCAACGTGAAAACATCTTTTTTCGAACCCCTCAGGCTTGAAATCAAAGAGACAATCGTAGACCACATGACCTGGTTGGGGTCTTCACCAGAACCCTTAAACTCCATGTTGACAAGCCAGAGAGATGGACCAACTTGAAAGAAAAAAGTTGAACGCCAAAACACCTTTTTTCAAACCCCTCAGGCTTGAAATCAAAGAGACGCTTGTAGACCACATGACCTGGTTGGGGTCTTCACCAAAACCCTTAAACTCCATGATGAGATGACATGCCAGATAGATGGACCAACTAGAAAAATAAAAAGTTGAACACCGAAACCCCTTTTTGAACTGTTCTGTCACCAAATAAAAGAGACAATCGTAGACCACATGACCTGGTTGGGGTCTTCACCAGTAAGAGCCCCGAACTCCATGTTGACAAGCCTGCTAGAGAGATGGACCAACATGAAGGAAAAAAGTTGAACGCCAAAACACCTTTTTTCCAACCCCTCAGGCTTGAAATCAAAGAGACAATCGTAGACCACATGACCTGGTTGGGGTCTTCACCAAAACCCCTAAACTCCATGATGAGATGACATGCCAGATAGATGGACCAACTAGAAAAATAAAAAGTTGAACACCGAAACCCCTTTTTGAACTGTTCCGTCACCAAATCAAAGAGACAATCGTAGACCACATGACCTGGTTGGGGTCTTCACCAGTAAGAGCCCCGAACTCCATGTTGACAAGCCTGCTAGAGAGATGGACCAACGTGAAGGAAAAAAGTTGAACGCCAAAACACCTTTTTTCGAACCCCTCAGGCTTGAAATCAAAGAGACAATCGTAGACCACATGACCTGGTTGGGGTCTTCACCAAAACCCTTAAACTTCATGATGACATGCCAGATAGATGGACCAACTAGAAAAATAAAAAGTTGAACACCGAAACCCCTTTTTGAACTGTTCCGTCACCAAATCAAAGAAACAATCGTAGACCACATGACCTGGTTGAGGTCTTCACCAATAAGAGCCCCGAACTCCATGTTGACAAGCCTGCTAGAGAGATGGACCAACGTGAAAGAAAAAAGTTGAATGCCAAAACACTTTTTTTCGAACCCCTCAGGCTTGAAATCAAAGAGACGATCGTAGACCACATTACCTGGTTGGGGGTCTTCACCAGAACCCCCAAACTCCATGTTGACAAGCCAGAGAGATGGAAAAGAGTGCAGAACAATCCCCTCCCCCCCATCTCACTCCTTATCTTTCCATTCAGAGCTGTGATCTGCCTGGGGATTACACCGCGCTCCACGCAGTCTTGAGTGGTTACACTTAAAGAGAATTTAGAATTATAGGGAAGAGTCAATCGCATTTCTGAAGCTTCTTCTGTGCGAAAAAAAGAAAAAAATAGGAAGAAAAAAAAACAATATTGTGAGACTAAAGGAGCGCGATTCGCCATCAGGCTGCGGGGGAAGGGGGCAGCGGTTCGGGCCCCCGATACGCGGAGAGTTCTCATAACCGCCGGCAGCGGCAGGGCGAAAATCCCCCGCATTCCCTTCAATCTCATCCGCGCCTCACTTAGACCCGAGCAGAAACCTCTTCACAGGTTTTTATAATTAGACGGCGGCGGCGGCGGGCGCGCAGAAGAGTGTTGCTATGTGCGGGCGCCGCACCTCGCCTCTGACCCTTCCTGTAGATTATGTACAGCCGCCTCACATAATGAATAATTATAAGAGGCTTTATGATAAAGGAGCGCGCTCCGTCCTTGGGAGCCGCCGCAAGCTCAATTAGAAGCCGGAGGTGCGATACCTCAATCAATGTCATTTGTAGAGCCGACCCCCGTGATTGGCAGCCCGGCGGGAGCGCTGATTTTTATTTATTTGTACCTGGGAGGGGAGTGAAAGGGGGAGGGGGAGGTTGAGGACTCAGATTGGCATTGAAAAAGGCTTAAAGAGGACCTGTCTTTTTTCTTAAGTGTTGCACTGCCGCCGCCGACCGTGACGTCATGTGCAGGAGGACGGCGCCACCTTTGTTCAGGCGTCACCCAGCTATTTCTTGGACTGGGATGCCGGCTCAGAGACGGCACGATCCTCTAAATCATGGTGCCTGTGCAGCTCTTGGCTGTGTTCACAAATGTTGGACGCAGATCAGACCCTGGCTGTAGCCTCGCTACAAAGTTACGATGTTGAAGTCTGATCCTTGGGGGAGGGGAGGCTGAGGAAATGAGACAAAGTTACAATGTACTGTCTGATCACTGGGGGGGGGGGGGAGGTGACTGAGGAAATGCTTCCTCCTCCTTCTACAAAGCTACAATGTACTGTCTGATCACTGGGGGGGGAGGTGACTGAGGAAATGCTTCCTCCTCCTTCTACAAAGCTACAATGTACAGTCTGATCACTGGGGGGGGGGGAGGGGAGACTGAGGAAATGCTTCCTCCTCCTTCTACAAAGATACAATGTACATTCTGATCCCTGGGGGGAGGGGAGACTGAGGAAATGCTTCCTCCTCCCTCTACAAAGTTACAATGTACAGTCTGATCACTGGGGGAGGAGAGACTGAGGAAATGCTTCCTCCTCCTTCTACAAAGCTACAATGTACAGTCTGATCCCTAGGGGGAGGGGAGACCTAGGAAACAAGACAAAGTTACAATGTATAGTCTGAGTGATCACTGGGGGGAGGAGACTAATAAAAAGAGACAAAGCTACAATATACAGTCTGGTCACTGGGGGAGGGGAGACTGGGGAAATGAGACAAAGTTACAATGTACAGCCTGATCACTGGGGGGGGGGAGGAGACTGAGGAAATGCTTCCTCCTCCTTCTACAAAGCTACAATGTACAGTCTGATCCCTGGGGGGGGGGGGGGGACCGAGGAAACAAGACAAAGTTACAAAGTATAGTCTGAGTGATTACTGGGGGAGGAGACTAATAAAAAAGAGACAAAGCTACAATATACAGTCTGATCACTGGGGGGGGGGGGGACTAAGGAATTGCGTCCTCCTCCTTCTACAAAGTTACAATGTACAGTTGGATCACTGGAGGGGAGGAGACTGAGTAAATGAGGCAAAGTTACAATGTACAGCCTGATCACTAGGGGAGGGGAGACTGAGGAAATGAGACAAAGTTACAATGTATAGTCTGAGTGATCACTGAGGGGGAGGAGACTGATAAAAAGAGACAAAGTTACAATGTACAGTCTGATCACTGAGGGGGGGGGGAGGAGACTGAGGAAATGCTTCCTCCTGCCTGCAGCAGACTGATGACATCATCTCAGACTAGACAAAGTCACTTACTGGAGCTCAGGGATGACTTTTTAAAGATAAAAGATGGGAGACACCCCCCCACCCTAAAACCCTGGTAAGCATTTGCACCCCCCCCTTCTCCCCCTACAGAAAGTGGAAATCGGGGGCCACGGCTGCAAGGTAGAAAAAAGTCGGGAACGTCTTTTCCGCGTTCTGGCGCGTTGGGCGTCCCATTGAAATGAAGGCGCTGCCGTGGAACACGACGCACCGAAACGCGCCTGCAGGACTCAAGCAAGCCTGAAGGTTTATAACCGGAGTGCGGCTTTAACTGAACGTCACCGAAAAGACCGGCGCCAATCGTCTCCGGTCCGCCATCAGCGATAACGCCGCCCTACGCCAGAGAGATGTGACCGGCCGGCCCCTGACACAGACAATACGCTCCATTCTCAGTGTCACAGAATTCCCGTGAGACCCAAATCTCCAGCCAGCTGATAAGACGGCCAAGTCCCCCTCTCCCATACCTGGCGGCCCCTCTTATCACCTCCCCTCCTCCCCTAATATCAGCACCCCTCCCCCCCCCTCACCACCAGCGATGAAAGGCCGGTGCTACTCCTTATCATGTCTGGTGTCCCCTGTCATCATGACAGACAGACATTTCTGCAATGTGGCCCCTGTGGCCCCTGTGGCCCCGCCCCCGCTATCTCCCGAATGGCGAGGTGTCGGCGCCGTGAAGCGATCCGCAGCACCTTTGCGGATGGTGTCAAGGAGAATTCTATTTGAGGAACAAGTGATAAGGGCGGCGGCGGCGGCGCGGGCGTTTAACCCTCCGCAGGAAGACACGCGGCGACCGCCACCGAGGCGCCTAAAACGAACCGCAGCGGCAAAGCTGCCCACAAACGTTGCAATCTGATTCGACAATCTCTTCTCGGCAATGCCAATTTGGGCGTTTGCCAAATCTCCAGGGATGCAAAACTTGGTCTGAACCGGCAGCTCATCCCTAGATCGCAGTTAGATTAATGGCTCCGTGTGTTCCCATGCATTCTCCTGCATTCCCATGCGTTTCTCTGTGTGTTCCCATGCATTCCCATGCGTTTTCCATGTGTTCCCATGCATTCCCATGCGTTTTCCATGTGTTCCCATGCATTCCCATGCGTTCTCCATGTGTTCCCATGCATTCCCATGCGTTCTCCGTGTGTTCCCATGCATTCCCATGCGTTTTCCATGTGTTCCCATGCATTCCCATGCGTTTTCCATGTGTTCCCATGCATTCCCATGCGTTTTCCGTGTGTTCCCATGCATTCCCATGCGTTCTCCATGTGTTCCCATGCATTCCCATGCGTTCTCCGTGTGTTCCCATGCATTCCCATGCGTTCTCCATGTGTTCCCATGCATTCCCATGCGTTCTCCGTGTGTTCCCATGCATTCCCATGCGTTCTCCATGTGTTCCCATGCATTCCCATGCGTTCTCCGTGTGTTCCCATGCATTCCCATGCGTTCTCCATGTGTTCCCATGCATTCCCATGCGTTCTCCGTGTGTTCCCATGCATTCCCATGCGTTTTCCATGTGTTCCCATGCATTCCCATGCGTTCTCCATGTGTTCCCATGCATTCCCATGCGTTCTCCGTGTGTTCCCATGCATTCCCATGCGTTCTCCATGTGTTCCCATGCATTCCCATGCGTTCTCCATGTGTTCCCATGCATTCCCATGCGTTCTCCGTGTGTTCCCATGCATTCCCATGCGTTCCCCATGCATTCCCATGCGTTCTCCATGTGTTCCCATGCGTTCTCCATGTGTTCCCATGCATTCCCATGCGTTTTCCATGTGTTCCCATGCATTCCCATGCGTTCTCCGTGTGTTCCCATGCATTCCCATGCGTTCTCCGTGTGTTCCCATGCATTTCCATGCGTTCTCCGTGTGTTCCCATGCATTTCCATGCGTTCTCCGTGTGTTCCCATTCATTCCCATGCGTTCTCCGTGTGTTTCCATGCATTCCCATGCGTTCTCCGTGTGTTCCTATGCATTCCCATGCATTCTCCATGTGTTCCCATGCATTCTCCTGCATTCCCATGCGTTTCTCTGTGTGTTTTCATGCATTCTCCTTCATTCCCATGCGTTTTCCATGTGTTTCCATGCATTCCTATGCGTTCTCCGTGTGTTCTCATGCATTCTCCTGCTTTCCCATGCGTTTCTCTGTGTGTTCCCATGCATTCTCTATGCATTGCCCCTGTATTCTCATGCATTGCCATGCGTTCTCTGTGTGTTCCCATGCATTCCCATGCATACTCCGGGTGTTCCCATGCATTCTCCTGCGTTCCCATGCGTCCTCCGTGAGTCGCCATGCATTCTCCATGCATTCCCTCTGGATTCTCATGCACTCCCATGTATTCTCCATGCGTTCCCATGCGTTCTCCATGCGTTCCCACACCACATCATTTTAAATTGGCTTCCCTACTCATGAGAAACATGGAAAACAAGTCCTCAACCCTTTTCCAAAAACGCACCGTATCGAACCCCGTGGTGCTGCGCTACCAGGAGGTCTGAGAAAGCAAAGTGTGGGGGGGCATTAAGAAGTAATGGCATTGTCGTCATGTGTCTACTACATGGCAACACGTTTCTGTGCGAGTCACTAAAGCACGTGATTTTGCATGCGATCCCAACATGGGAACGCATGGGAATGCAGAAGAATGCATGGAAAAACGCATGGAAAAACGCACGCTCCACTGCACCAGCCTAATTGTTCAATGTTCTCTAGGCTCCGTTCATGCCATGCTGGTGTGATGGAGCGCACATGCGTTCCCCTGCATTTCCATGTGTTCTCCATGCGTTTCCTGTTCATTCTCCATGCATTCCCCGGCATTCCCATGTGTTCTCTGTGCGTTCCCATGCATTCTCCTGCATCCCCATGTGTTCTCTGTGTGTTTCCTGTTCATTCTCCATGCGTTCCCCGACATTCCCATGTGTTCTCTGTGCGTTTCCTGTTCATTCTCCATGCATTCCCCGGCATTCCCATGTGTTCTCTGTGCGTTCCCATGCGTTCTCCTGCATCCCCATGTGTTCTCCGTGTGTTTCCTGTTCATTCTCCATGCGTTCCCCGACATTCCCATGTGTTCTCTGTGCGTTTCTTGTTCATTCTCCATGCATTCCCCGGCATTCCCATGTGTTCTCTGTGTGTTTCTTGTTCATTCTCCATGCATTCCCCGGCATTCCCATGTGTTCTCTGTGCGTTTCTTGTTCATTCTCCATGCATTCCCCGGCATTCCCATGTGTTCTCTGTGCGTTCCCATGCGTTCTCCTGCATCCCCATGTGTTCTCCGTGTGTTTCCTGTTCATTCTCCATGCGTTCCCCGGCATTCCCATGTGTTCTCTGTGCGTTCCCATGCGTTCCCTACATTCCCATGTGTTCTCTGTGCGTTTCCCGTTCATTCTCCATGCATTCCCCGGCATTCCCATGTGTTCTCTGTGCGTTCCCATGCGTTCTCCTGCATCCCCATGTGTTCTCTGTGTGTTTCCTGTTCATTCTCCATGCGTTCCCTACATTCCCATGTGTTCTCTGGGCGTTTCCCGTTCATTCTCCATGCGTTCCCCTGCATTTCCATGTGTTCTCCATGCGTTTTCTGTTCATTCTCCATGCGTTCCCTACATTCCCATGTGTTCTCTGTGCGTTTCCCGTTCATTCTCCATGCGTTCCCCTGCATTTCCATGTGTTCTCCATGCGTTTTCTGTTCATTCTCCATGCGTTCCCTACATTCCCATGTGTTCTCTGTGCGTTTCCTGTTCATTCTCCATGCGTTCCCTACATTCCCATGTGTTCTCTGTGCGTTTCCCGTTCATTCTCCATGCGTTCCCCTGCATTTCCATGTGTTCTCCATGCGTTTTCTGTTCATTCTCCATGCGTTCCCTACATTCCCATGTGTTCTCCATGTGTTTCCTGTTCATTCTCCATGCGTTCCCTACATTCCCATGTGTTCTCTGTGCGTTTCCCGTTCATTCTCCATGCGTTCCCTACATTCCCATGTGTTCTCCGTGTGTTTCCTGTTCATTCTCCATGCGTTCCCTACATTCCCATGTGTTCTCTGTGCGTTTCCCGTTCATTCTCCATGCGTTCCCTACATTCCCATGTGTTCTCTGTGCGTTTCCCGTTCATTCTCCATGCGTTCCCTACATTCCCATGTGTTCTCTGTGCGTTTCCCGTTCATTCTCCATGCGTTCCCTACATTCCCATGTGTTCTCTGTGCGTTTCCCGTTCATTCTCCATGCGTTCCCTACATTCCCATGTGTTCTCCGTGTGTTTCCTGTTCATTCTCCATGCGTTCCCTACATTCCCATGTGTTCTCTGTGCGTTTCCCGTTCATTCTCCATGCGTTCCCTACATTCCCATGTGTTCTCTGTGCGTTTCCCGTTCATTCTCCATGCGTTCCCTACATTCCCATGTGTTCTCCGTGTGTTTCCTGTTCATTCTCCATGCGTTCCCTACATTCCCATGTGTTCTCTGTGCGTTTCCCGTTCATTCTCCATGCGTTCCCTACATTCCCATGTGTTCTCTGTGCGTTCCCCGGCATTCCCATGTGTTCTCTGTGCGTTCCCATGCGTTCTCCTGCATTCCCACACCAATTAATTTTTAATGGGCCGCCCTACGCATGAGAAACACAAAAAATAAGTCCCCCCGACTCTATTACAAAAACGCGCCGCACCAAACCGCACGGTGCTGCGCTAACAGAAAGTCTGCACATGCATTCTCTGTGTGTTCCCCTACGTTTCCATGCGTTTTCCCATGCGTGCTCCTTGCATTGCCACACCAACTAATTGCCCTACGCATGAGAAAATAACTCACTTTTCCAAAAAACGCACCGTACCGAACCACGCGGTGCTGCGCCACCATTCGGTCTGGCGTGGGCAAAGTTTGCGGGTGCCATTAATCAATCAATGGCATCGGCATGTGCCTGCTACAGGGCAACACGTTTCTGTGCGAGTCACTAAAGCACATGATTTTGCATGCGATCCCAACATTCGAACGCATGGAATGCTACAGGGCAACGCGTTTCTGTGTCGAGAGAGCGCCAGATTTTAGGACGCATTCCCGGCACACGAAGGCGCAAACCCAGCGTTAGCGCTGCCAACATCTGTGTAGTGCAAGAGCCCGTCTGATTGGATACAAACGAATTTGTTCTCCTATCAGACTGTCCAACCAAAAAGCGATCCATCTGGGCCGCAGTCAGCCAACCGTGCGAGCAGCAGAGCCCTGACCGTGCCGGCCAATCAGCATTCACTCTGAGTCAGAACAATAAAAGAAGGATTCTGGTTGGCTGGTGTAGGACCCGATGGAATGAGGCCCATGGGGGACGGGGGCGGCTCAATCACAGACAAACGCTTTCCAGGATGCTGGACAATGTTGCTATTTATGGGTCACCAATCAGGATCCGAACAATCGCAGGAGGATCAATAATTGTCTTTTTATAAATCATTAATAGCAAATGTAACAATGAGATACATTGGAAGAGAGATATACAACTTCCTATAGAGTAACGATCCATCGGATGGATACACTCCCGCCCCATGTCTGGCTGGTAATCCCCCTGTTTGGGAACTACAAATCCCATCATCCCCCCCTCCTGAATTTCAGGTTTACCGTCACTGATCACCAGCTGTTTGGGAACTTTGGGAACTACAAGACCCATCATCCCCACCCCCCCAGGCTGTCAGGTCTACCCCCAGTGCTCACCCTCTGTTTGGGTACTACAAGTCCCATCATCCCCCCCCCCCCCTCACAGGCTGTTAGGTTTACTCCCAGTGATCACCAGCTGTTTGGGAACTACAAATCCCATCATCCCCCCTCCTGAATTTCAGGGTTACCGTCACTGATCACCAGCTGTTTGGGAACTACAAGTCCCATCACCCCCCCCCCCCAGGCTGTCAGGTCTGCCCACCAGGGATCATCATCTGTTTGGGAACTACAAGTCCCATCCCCCCCCCCCCACGCTGTCAGGTCTACCCCCAGTGCTCACCATCTGTTTGGGAACTACAAGTCCCATCACCCCCCCCCCCCCAGGCTGCCAGGTCTACCCCCAGTGCTCATCATCTGTTTGGGAACTACAAGTCCCATCACCCCCCCCCCCCCCCAGGCTGTCAGGTCTACCCCCAGGGATCACCAACTGAACTATTTAGCTGCTTGGGAACTACAAATCCCATCATCCCCCCTCCAGGCTGCCAGGTCTATCCCCAGTGCTCACTGTCTGTTTGGGTACTACAAGTCCCATCATCCCCCCCCCCCCGCTGTCAGGTCTACCCACCAGGGATCACCAACTGTTTGGGAACTACAAATCCTATCACCCCCCCCCCTCCCGGCTGCCAGGTCTACCCCCCAGTGCTCACCGTCTGTTTGGGAACTACAAGTCCCATCATCCCCCTTCAGGCTGGCAAGTCTACCCCCAGAGCTCACCAACTGTTCAGCTGTTTGGGAACTACACGTCTCATCATCCCCCCTCCCTCCAGGCTGTTGGAACCCCCCCCTATTAATCCCCAGCTTCTTTGGGTACTATGAGTCCCATTACCCCCCCCCCACACAGGCTGTCAGGTCTACCCCCCCAGTGCTCACCAACTATTTGGGTACTACAAGCCCCATCAGCATCCCCCCTCCAGGTTGTCAGGTTCACCCTTCAGTGATCACAACGTTGTTTAGGTCCCATATCCACCCCCCCCCCATGCTGTCAAGTTTACCCCCAGTGATCACAGCTGTCTGGGTACTACAAGTCCCCCCCCCCCCCACACCAGGCTGTCAGATCCACTCTCTGCCATATGTGTGGGTCTCAGATGTCCTTTAATTCACCAGATGCTGCAATGCTACAAACACCCTGTGTGCCGGGCATGCTGAGAGTTGTAGTTCAGGATTACAGGCTGACGTCATCATAGTACATCACAGCAGCTGGCTGAGACTTGTAGTCCCCCCCCCCTGATCTCCCCCCCCTGATCTCCCCCCTACAATCAGGAGTACAATAGCGAGGCAGACAAAGGCTCCTCTAGCCGGCCAGTCTTCTCTTCAGCAGAGCACTGCACCATTCCCTGAGACAGAGCGATCTGCAACCGTGTCTGACACCATACACCGGCAGATCCCGACTGGCGAAAGATCTTGTCACCTAAGGGTCCATATACACATCTGACCATGCAATCTTTATACGATCCA
This sequence comes from Rana muscosa, assembly GCA_029206835.1. Classification (NCBI taxonomy): domain Eukaryota; kingdom Metazoa; phylum Chordata; class Amphibia; order Anura; family Ranidae; genus Rana; species Rana muscosa. The sequence continues at coordinate 83,661,142 of CM055124.1, forward strand.
CTTTCGATTTACCAATGAGCTACCTAATCTAACAAATTTATCTCCAATCAGGCCATATAAAGCAGATCGTACAATCAGATTGCAGCGTGTGTGGTGAGCTTAAACAAGGCCGATGGGCGTAAGATCCCTACATGCACCAATGGTCAGAAAGGTTCGCTCACACGTGGCCTGAGCCACCGATCCTTACAAGGCCTCTGGTTAACAAAGAACCAATCCCACCGGCCACCGGTTTCCCCGAGGCATTTGAAGGACCACAAGTCCCAGCGGTATTCATGTAACATTCAACCGCCAGGCAACGACCACATCATAAACATGCGCCGGCCGAGCGTACGCCCTTATCGATGTCTCATGGACCATTCATGTAAGATTCAACCGCCAGGCAACCACCGCATCATAAACATGCGCCGGCCGAGCGTGCGCCCTTATTGATGTCTCATGGACCATTCATGTAAGATTCAACCGCCAGGCAACCACCGCATCATAAACATGCGCCGGCCGAGCGCGCGCCCTTATTGATGTCTCATGGACCATTAATGTAAGATTCAACCGCCAGGCAACCACCGCATAATAAACATGCGCCGGCCGAGCGTGCGCCCTTATTGATGTCTCATGGACCATTCATGTAAGATTCAACCACCAGGCAACGACCGCATCATAGACATGCGCCAGCCGAGCGTACGCCCTTATTGGTTTCTCATGGACCACAAATCTCAGCGGTATTCATGTAAGATTCAACCCCCAACGATAAGGGCACACGCTCTGCCGGCGCATGTTTATGATGCAGTCGTTGTATTGCGGTTGAATCTTACGTGAATGGTCCATGATACACCGATAAGGGCGCACGCTCTGCCGGCGCATGTTTATGATGCGGTCTTTGCAATGCAGTTGAATCTTACATGAATGGTCCATGAGAAACCGATAAGGGCGTACGCTCGGCCAGCGCATGTTTATGATGCAGTCATTGCCTGGCAGTTGAATCTCACATGAATATCGCTGAGACTTGTAGTCCATGAGAAAACGATAAGGGCAGAAGTCCCAGCGGTATTCATGTGAGATTCAACCGCCAGGCAACGATCGCATAATAAACATGCGCCGGCCGAGCGCGCACCCTTATCGGATTCTCATGGACCATTCATGTAAGATTCAACCGCAATGCAACGAATGCATCATAAACATGCGCCGGCCGAGCGTGCGCCCTTATCATTGGGGGTTGAATCTTACAAGAATACCACTGGGGCTTGTGGTCCATGAGAAACCGATAAGGGCGCATGCTCGGCCGGCGCATGTTTATGATGCAGTCGGTGTATTACAGTTGAATCCTACATGAATGGTCCATGAGATACCGATAAGGGCGTACGCTCGGCCGGCGCATGTTTATGATGCGGTGGTTGCCTGGCGGTTGAATCTTACATGAATATCGCTGAGACTTGTAGTCCATGAGAAACCGATAAGGGCAGAAGTCCCAGCGGTATTCATGTGAGATTCAACCGCCAGGCAACGACCTCATCATAAACATGCGCCGGCCGATCGTGCGCCCTTATCGGTTTCTCATGGACCACAAGTCATAGCGGTATTCATGTAAGATTAAACCCCCAACGATAAGGGCACACGCTCTGCCGGCGCATGTTTATGATGCGGTCATTGCATTGCGGTTGAATCTTACGTGAATGGTCCATGAGACACCGATAAGGGCGCACGCTCTGCCGGCGCATGTTTATGATGCGGTCATTGCATTGCGGTTGAATCTTACGTGAATGGTCCATGAGACACCGATAAGGGCGCACGCTCTGCCGGCGCATGTTTATGATGCGGTCGTTGCATTGCGGTTGAATCTTACATTAATGGTCCATGAGACACCGATAAGGGCGCGCGCTCGGCCCGCGCATGTTTATGATGCGGTCGTTGCATTGCGGTTGAATCTTACATTAATGGTCCATGAGACACCGATAAGGGCGCGCGCTCGGCCCGCGCATGTTTATGATGCGGTCATTGCCTGGCGGTTGAATCTTACATTAATGGTCCATGAGACACCGATAAGGGCACGCGCTCGGCCCGCGCATGTTTATGATGCGGTCGTTGCCTGGCGGTTGAATCTTACATGAATACCGCTGAGACTTGTAGTCCATGAGAAACCGATAAGGGTGCACCTCCCAGCAGTATTCATGTAAGATTCAACCGCCAGGCAATGACCGCATCATATTTATGCGCCGGCCGAGCGTGCGCCCTTATCGGTTTCTCATGGATCACAAGTCTCAGCGGTATTCATGTAAGATTCAACCGCAATGCAACAAATGCATCATAAACATGCGCCGGCCGAGCGTGCGCCCTTATCATTGGGGGTTGAATCTTACATGAATACCACTGGAGCTTGTGGTCCATGAGAAACCGATGAGGGCGCACGCTAGGCCGGCGCATGTTTATGATGTGGTCATTGCATTGCGGTTGAATCTTACATGAATGGCCCATGAGACATCGATAAGGGCGCACGCTCGGCAGGCGCATGTTTATGATGCGGTGGTTGCCTGGTGGTTGAATCTCACATGAATACCACTGAGACTTGTGGTCCATGAGAAACCGATAAGGGCAGAAGTCCCAGCGGTATTCATGTGAGATTCAACCGCCAGGCAATGACCGCATCATAAACATGCGCTGGCCGAGCGTGCGCCCTTATACCTTCAAAGCCAAGCTTATCAAGAACCAACCGGAATGATCCAACCGATCTTTCCCAACTGTATAATTACGCCCCAGACAGCGACCGCCATCTCACATAAGCCACATCAGCCAATCGGCGCCAGTTTAGCAGCCATTGGGGACGCCGAAAGGCGATTTCTGATTGGTCGCCAGTCTTCGCCGTTGGCTACCGGTCCCTCTCGCCGGGGGCCAGATCGCCCGACCCTTAAAGAGCCCAAGATACAGTAATGGAAACTCAATTCCCTCCAGGAGCAGACGGCACGGTATAATTACTGCAGAAAAACTTGGCAGGTAAGTACGGCGCTCATTAGATTGGTATTATTAGGACGCATCCACTTTACCGTAGGGAATAAGACCCGATATAGAACAATTATCACCAGCCGGGTAACAGCCAAGGATGACAGTAAATATATTAATGAAGCAAAAGCGTGGGGGGTGGGAGAAGGAGGGGGGGGGGTCGCAGATTGAAACCCTGCAGGTAAAAAAAGAAAAAAAAGAAAACGGTTGCAACGGTTGAAAGATTCCCTATGCAGTGGGATGATTGTCTCCCCCCCCCCTACCCAACACACGCCGAGATCCCGAATATCAGAACAGACAGGCACTGCAGAGGAGTCCTCCTGACCACACACACTGCAAGATCCGTGCAAAGCTGCACCCCCCCCTCCAGATCTCTCCACGCCGCATGTGCCTTAAAACACCCCCCCCCCCCAACAACTGCATAGAATTTCCAGCATGCGGAACAGCACCCGCACCCTCAGAGCTGACACTCTAACTGCAAAAATAAAGAAGCAACACAGTTCTCCGTAGCTAAGTCAGAAAAGATTCGCCGCCGCGTTGGCGGTTTTTTATGCAACCGCTAAGAGAAGGTTGCAATTTTTTTATTTTATTTTGGAGAGCGCTTTCGCCACTTTAGTCGAAACATTAAAAGGCGTTGGAGGATGTTACGTGGCGGCGTGATGTCACATTACTACTGATAATATAAGCGCCACGCAAACTGTTGGCGCTAAATAAATCCTGCGTCATAAAAATATTATTAATATTACAATGGAAATAATGATTGTGTTTCGATTTTTTTTTGTTATTTAATGGCTGGCCTATGTTAAGCATAAAATGTAATTAAAAAATTGCTAACGATAATGATAATATTAATTGTATTTTGAGATTATTATTGTATATTAAAATTGTTTTTTTTTTCTTTTTCTAAATAAATATTCTTTATTATTATTATTATTATTATTATTATTATTATTATTATTTATTAGAATTATTTATTATTTTTCATGTTGTTTTTATATATTATTATTATTATTATTGTTATTTATTTATTATAATTATTATTACAATTATAAATTATTTTTCACATTTTTTTATATATTATATTATTATTGTTATATATTTATTATTAGAATTATTTATTATTTTTCATGTTGTTTTTATATATTATTATTATTGTTATATATTTATTATTATTATTACAATTATTTATTATTTTTAATGTTGTTTTTATATATTTTTATTGTTATATATTTATTATTATTATTATTAGAATTATTTATTATTTTTCATGTTGTTTTTTATATATTAATAATATTATTGTTATATATTTATTATTATTAGAATTATTTATTATTTTTCATGTTGTTTTTATATATTAATAATATTATTGTTATATATTTATTATTATTAGAATTATTTATAATTTTTCATGTTGTTTTTATATATTAATAATATTATTGTTATATATTTATTATTATTATTAGAATTATTTTTCATGGTTATTCTATATATTAATAATAGTATTGTTATATATTTATTATTATTTGAATTATTTATTATTTTTCATGTTGTTTTTATATATTATTAATATTATTGTTATATATTTATTATTATTATTATTATTATTAGAATTATTTTTCATGGTGTCATGGTTATTGTTGTTATATATTTATTATTATTAGAATTATTTATTATTTTTCATGTTGTTTTTATATATTATTATTGTTATATATTTATTATTAGAATTATTTTTATTTTTTCATGTTGTTTTTATATATTATTATTGTTATATATTTATTATTAGAATTATTTTTATTTTTTCATGTTGTTTTTATATATTATTATTGTTATATATTTATTATTAGAATTATTTTTATTTTTTCATGTTGTTTTTTATATATTATTATTATTGTTATATATTTATTATTATTATTAGAATTATTTATTATTTTTATTGTTGTTTTTATATATTACTAATAAATGGGGTTTTTATAGCGCCAACAGTTTGGACGTCGTTTTCCAATAAACCGAAATAACCACGTTACGCAAACTTTTTTGCCCCCCCAATTGCCCATTTATTGATTATTTTCCGTAGCATTGATCCATATAAAAGTCACTTACTTGCATGCAGCGTGGCGAGGAGCAGAGACAAAAGTAAGGTGTCATATCCATCCATCCTGATCAGATCCTCAATCTGGTCCCCTCTTGGCTCTCTTTGTCGCAATGTTCCGGAGGGGCTCCCCAATCTTTACAGTCCCTCTGCTGTTATGGACGGGTCCCCTCTACTGATAAGGGTCCCTCTGCGGTGGTCCTGCAGTGACCGCACTACTGATCCCCCCAGTTGAACTGCGCTCCTCCAGCGTATGTCTCTGCAGCAGCAGCAGCTTCTCCTGCACTCTGCTGTTCTCCTGGTCCCTCTCTCTGCAGTGGATTTAGTGAGAGCGGCTATTCCCTCCTCTCCTCTCTACCATTGGAGAGAAAGTTCATTCTGCTGTAGAATAAAAGGAGGATTCTCCTCCTACTCTGCATGTGTGTGTGAGTCTGCCCCCCCCTCCCTCCTTCTCCCAGGTCCCCCCCCCCCCCCTCCACCCTCCACCCTCCCTCCTTCCTTTCCTTCCCTGCACTGCCTCTGCTAACTTAGATCATCTGCCGTCTGCATGAACTTTACCAGCCGAGAGCTGACTGCAACCTGACGCCAGACAGCCAACGCCATGCAGCAAAAAACGCTGCGCTGTCGCTGTTGTGGCTTGGGACTGCTCCCTGTACTTTCGCGGTAGAAAAGTGGAACCGATGGTGCTGGTCATCATTAAAAAAGGGTCCCAGTAAAAAGAAAATTTGAAGCGTCACCAAAAGTGCTTCAACGCGAAATTTGAAGCTTCACCAGAAGGGTTTTAATGTTCGATGTGAAGCTTCACCAGAAGGGTTTAATGTTGGATTTGAAGCTTCACCAGAAGGGCTTCAATGTTCGATTTGAAGCTTCACCAGAAGGGTTTTAATGTTCGATTTGAAGCTTCACCAGTAGGGTTTTAATGTTCGATTTGAAGCTTCACCAGAAGGGCTTCAATGTTCGATTTGAAGCGTCACCAGAAGGGCTTCAATGTTCAATTTGAAGCTTCACCAGAAGGGCTTCAATGTTCAATTTGAAGCTTCACCAGAAGGGCTTCAATGTTCAATTTGAAGCTTCACCAGAAGGGCTTCAATGTTCAATTTGAAGCTTCACCAGAAGGGCTTCAATGTTTGATTTGAAGCTTCACCAGAAGGGCTTCAATGTTTGATTTGAAGCTTCAACAGAAGGGCTTCAATTTTTCGATTTTAAGCTTCACCAGAAGGGTTTCAATGTTCAATTTGAAGCTTCACCAGAAGGGTTTCAATGTTCAATTTGAAGCTTCAACAGAAGGGCTTCAATGCTCGATTTGAAGCCTCACCAGAGGGGCTTCGATGTTTGATTTGAAGCTTCACCAGAAGGGTTTCAATGTTCAATTTGAAGCTTCAACAGAAGGGCTTCAATGTTGGATTTGAAGCTTCACCAGAAGGGCTTCAATGTTCGATTTGAAGCTTCACCAGAAGGGCTTCAATTTTTCGATTTGAAGCTCCAACAGAAGGGCTTAAATTTTTTGATTTGAAGCTTCACCAGAAGGGTTTCACAGCTCAGCTTAAAGCTTCACCAGAAGGACTTCAACACTCATTTTGTAGCTTCACCAGAGGAGCTTTGACATCCAATTTGAACCTTCACTAGAATGGCTTCAACATGCCATCTGAAGCTTCATCGGAAAGGCTTCCATGCGTGATTTTAAGCTTCACCAAAAGGTCTTCAATGGTCAGTTTGAAGATTCACTAGAAGGGCTTCAGTGCTAAATTTGGAGCTTTATCATAAGGGCCTGTTTTGAAGCTTCACCAGCAGAGTTTCTTGATTTAAAGTTTCATCAGAAGGGCTTCAACATGGACTTTGAAACTTCACCAGAAGGGTTTCAATGTTGGATTTGAAGCTTCACCAGAAGGGCTTCAGTGTTGGATTTGAAGCTTCACCAGAAGGGTTTCAATGTTCGATTTGAAGCTTCAACAAAAGGGCTTCAATTTTTCGATTTGAAGCTTCAACAGAAGGGCTTCAATTTTTCGATTTGAAGCTTCACCAGAAGGACTTCAACGCTCATTTTGAAGTTTTACCAGAGGGGCTTTGACATCCAATTTGAACCTTCACTAGAAAGGCTTCAACATGCCATCTGAAGCTTCATCGCAAAGACTTCCAATGCGTGATTTTAAGCTTCACCAAAAGGTCTTCAATGGTCAATTTGAAGATTCACTAGAAGGGCTTCAGTGCTAAATTTGGAGCTTTATCTTAAGGGCCTGTTTTGAAGCTTCACCAGCAGAGTTTCTTGATTTAAAGTTTCACCAGACGGGCTTCAACATGGACTTTGAAACTTCACCAGAAGGGCTTTAATGCTTGATTCGAAGCTTCACCAGAAGTGCTTCAGTGTTCGATTTGAAGCTTTACCAGAAGGGTTTCACTGCACAGTTTGAAGCTTCACCAGAAAGGCTTCAACGCGCAATTTGAAGCTTCACCAGGAGGGCTTCAATGTGCAATTTGAAGCTTCATCAATGGACTTCGCAATGCAATTTGAAGCTTCTCTAGAAATGCTTTAATGCTCGATTTGGATCTTTATCATAAGGGCCCCACTTCAACGGCTGTTTCAGCACTTGATTTGAAGCTTTACCAGTAGGGCTTTAATGTTCAATTTGAGGCTTTACCAGAAGGGCTTAGATGTGCAATTGGAAGCTTCACCAGAAAGACTTCAATACGCGATTTGAAGCTTCATCGGCGGGGCTTCCACACTTTATTTGAAGCTTCACCAAACGGTCTTCAATGATCAATTTGAAAATTCACCAGAAGGGCTTCAATGCCCAATTTGGAGCTTCATTATAAGGACTTCATCTTGTGGTTTGAAGCTTCACCAGGAGAGCTTCAAATCTCAGTATGAAACTTCACCAGAAGGGCTTCAATGTTGGAAACCTCGTACACACGACCGGTTTTCTCGGCAAGAACCAGCAAGAAAATTGCTGGCAGAGCTTTCTTGACGAGTACACCGGCCTTGTGTACGAGGCTTTCAGGTTTCTCATCAAGAAAACTGGCCAGAATCTCGACGAGAAAAATAGAGAACCTTCTCTCTATTTTCTCCTCGGGATTCTCGTCGGCCTGTTTCCCGACGAGAAACCCGAGAGTGTGTATACTTACCTGTCGCCGTGGAAACCCGCGCATGCTCGAAATGACTTTGACGCATGCGCGGTAGCTTCCTAGGCATAGCTAGGGTGTAGCAAGATGGCGGCGACGGCATCGAATGTGACGAGCACACGCTCGTCGTAGTCGATGACGTTCGTGCCATTCAAAAGAACGGCGGTTCTTTGGAATCGTACGTGTGTACACTCGGCCCGGGACAAGATTCTTGTCAAGAATCTCGTCAGGAAAAACGACGGGTTTTTTCCTGACGAGATTCTCGGTCATGTGTACGAGGCTTAACTTGAAGCTTCACCTGAAGGGCTTCACCAATCAGTTTGAAACTTCACCAGAAGGATTTCAACGCTTGATTTGAAGCTTCGTCAAAAGTACTTCAATGTTCGATTTAAAGTTTCACCAGAAGGGCTACAATGTTCAATTTGAAGCTCCACCAGAAGGTTTTCATCATTCAGATAGCAGTTTCATCAGGAGGACTTTAATGCATGACTTGAAGCTTCACCAGAAGGGTTTCCATGCTCAGAGCTAGGATTTCCATTATCGTCAGTAGTGCCCCGTTCACACCAGAGCACGGTGTGAAGCTTCATGCTTGAAAAAAAAAAGTATTATGCAGACTCTAACAGGTTTTCTTCTATGATCACCCTGTATTTAGCCCCATCTATCTTCCCATTAACTCTGACCAGCTTCCCTGTCCCTGCTGAAGAAAAGCATCCCCACCACATGATGCTACCACCACCATGTTTCACAGTGGGTTTGGTGTGTTCAGGGTGATGTGCAGTGTTAGTTTTCCCCTAAACAGCGTTTTGCTTTTAGACCAAAAAGTTCAATTTTAGTCTCATCTGACCAGAGCACCTTCTTCCACATGTTTGCTGTGTCCCCCACATGTTTGCTTTGTCCCCCACATGTTTGCTGTGTCCCCCACATGATTGCTGTGTCCCCCACATGATTGCTGTGTCCCCCACATGATTGCTGCGTCCCCCACATGTTTGCTGTGTTTCCCACATGATTGCTGTGTCCCCCACATGATTGCTGTGTCCCCCACATGTTTGCTGTGTCCCCCACATGTTTGCTGTGTCCCCCACATGATTGCTGTGTCCCCCACATGATTGCTGTGTCCCCCACATGTTTGCTGTGTTCCCCACATGATTGCTGTGTCCCCCACATGTTTGCTGTGTCCCCCACATGATTGCTGTGTCCCCCACATGATTGCTGTGTCCCCCACATGGCTTCTCACAAACTGCAAACAGGACTTCTTATGTCTTTCTTTCTCCAATGTCTTTCTTCTTGTCACTCTTCCAAAAAGGGCAGATTTGTGGAGAAGCACGACTAATAGTTGTTCTGTGGACAGATTCTCCCCCCTGAGCTGTGGATCTCTGCAGCTCCTCCAGAGTTACCATAGGCCTCTTGGCTGCTTCTCTGATGAATGCTCTCCTTGCCCGGCCCGGTCAGTTTAGGTGGACGGCTATGTCTTGGTAGGTTTGCAGTTGTGCCATACTCTTTCCATTTTCCGATGATGGATTGAACAGAGCTCCGTGAGATGTTCAAAGCTCGGGAGATTTATTTTATAACCTAACCCTGCTTTACACGTCTCCACAACTTTATCCCTGACCTGTCTGGTGTGTTCCTTGGCCTTCATGATGCTGTTTGTTCACTAAGGTTCTCTAACAAACCTCTGAGGGCTTCACAGAACAGCTGTATTTATACTGAGATTAAGTTACACACAGGTGGACTCTATTTACTAATTAGGTGACTTCTGAAGGCAATTGGTTCCACCAGATTTTAGTAGACTTGTGCACAACGGAAAAATTTGTAGTCACATTTGGCACCTTTCAGGGGTGGAGGGGGTGCAGATACCTGTATAATACAGGTATTTGCACCCACTTCCGTGCGTAGAATCCCACAGAGTCTACGCCACTTCCACCTCCCCCCTCCGCTGTCTTCTGGGAGATACACGGGTCCCAGAAGACAGCAGGGACCATTTGGGTTGCGCAGCGCGAGTCGGGCATGCGCAGTAGGGAACCAGGCTGTGAAGCCGCAAGGCTTCACTTCCTGATTCCCTTACCGAAGATGGCGACGGCGGCATCCGAGGACCGAGGGACAGGTCGGCTTCGGGGTGCCGACATCGGCAGGTAAGTGTCCTTATTTTAAAAGTCAGCAGCTGCAGTATTTGTAGCTGCTGACTTTTAAAAAAAAATTAAAAATTTGGCGGGCCTCCGCTTTAAGTTTCCCCCCGTGGCCCCCGACTGCAGGCGATATTTTTGACCCCTTTAAAAAAAAAAAAAAAAGAAACCGGTCTATGAAACGTCTTCATGAATGGCGCGCTGAAGCAGCTTTGCACATTGATAAAAAAAAAATAACAAACAAGCTTGCTACATCGGTCCCCGGAGAACGGCAAGAAAGGAGATCCAAGAATAACCCGACTGACAAAATACGATGATGCAAATTGTTCTCCCGCGAGACGCCCAGCCACACATTTCTTTTTCCATTCTGTCGTCTCCCCCGAGGCTCAGGTTACCTGGGGGAGGGGGGGGGAGGAGAACGGGTGAGGTATGTTTAAGTTGCACCGTGCCAGGTCTCTCTGCCATGACCTGCGGCGCACACCTCGGTGTGAAGAGGGGCCTATTTGAAGCTGTAGGCGGGGGGGGGTCACTTGGAGGTTTGTTCATAACTGTTACTGCTAAGTAAACACCCCTGAGGGGGGTCCAGTCCTTGGGGGGGGGGGGGTCTGGGCCCCGTACAAGACCTCCAATGGTGGATCTAGCCATTACGTGTCTTGAGTGAGCCGCAGTCTAGCTCGGCCGTTCCTAACCAAGGTGAAGGTTCCTCCAGAGTTCTCTGGGGGGTTCCTTGAGCTGCGGCTGATTGTCCTCCCATCTGATGAGCCTTCATGGTTCCCGGGTAGGGTGACCACGTGTCCCCCGGATTGGCCGGGGACAGTCCCGCATTTTGCAGGTCTGTCCCAGGTCCCGGGCACCTTCATTCCAGGACAATACAGTGTCCCAGAATGAAACTGACACAGCCACCCCCCCCCCCCCGGGCCACTCTGATGTCCCCAAAAAAGGCTGCCACATCACCGCTTTACTCACTGACAGTTAGGGTTGCCACCTCATCCCTTTAAACCCGAACACATATTAATTACACAGGTTCTCTGGCTGATTAGGGTGGTACCGTATATACTCGAGTATAAGCCGAGGTACCTACTTTTACCACAAAAAACTGGGAAAACGTATTGACTCGAGTATAAGCTGAGGGGGGAAATGTGCCCATCGCCACCTCACTGTGCCAATTGCCCAACCTTACTGTGCCCATTGCCATCTCACTGTGCCACCTCACTGTGCCCATTGCCACCTCACTGTGCCACCTTACTGTGTCCATTGCAGCCTCCCTGTGCCCGAGTCAGTCAGTGTACCTGAAAATCTTCTTATTCCGCGGCCCGCGTCCATTGTTTAAATCTCGCGCCTTTCTCCTGGTCTCTTCCGTGATAGGCGTTTCCAGCAAACACTGTGTTGAGTGTTGCGCCTATCATGGAGGTCCTCTCATTCTCGGACTCCGTTTCCCAGCAGACACTGTGTTCAGTGTTCCGCCAATCACGGACGTCGGACAAGAGAACGTCCATGATCGTGGAAGGGACAGGGAGAAAGGCGCGAGATTTAAACAATGGACGCCGGCCGCGGAATAACACGATTTTCAGGTACTGACTCGAGTATAAGCCAAGGGGTATACTTTCAGCCCTAAAAAAAGGGCTGAAAAACTCGGCTTATACTCGAGTATATGATTAAATTCAGCTAGTGCCTTATCTGCATTAAGTCAGTCTCAGAACCCGTGTAAATAATATGTGTTCGGGTTTAAAGGGATGAGGTGGCCTCCCTACTGACAGTACTTGTCCTGGCCCGGGAATGCCTGGAGGAGCACAATCCCCGCCCCCTGCTTGTGATTGGAGAAATCATAAATCCCGCCTCTTGTGTCCAATCACTGTGCTGTGATTCGTTACAGCACAAGCTGATTTCTGGGAAAGGGAGGGGGGGGGGGGGTGTCCCTGAATGGTAGTTTGGAAATGTGGTCACCCTATTCCTGGGCCAACTCCACTTGGCGTTAGATATGTGCGACTCGTTTCGTACGAATCGAAATCGAATCGAAAATTCGAAAATTCGACCTCCAATGGTGGATCTAGCCATTACGTGTCTTGAGTGAGCCGCAGTCTAGCTCAGCCGTTCCTAACCAAGGTGAAGGTTCCTCCAGAGTTCTCTGGGGGTTCCTTGAGCTGCGGCTGATTGGCCTCCCATCTGATGAGCCTTCATGGTTCCCGGGGCCACCGCTCCAGCCAGCTTCAAGACACCAATGAGCTTGTTAGGTGGGCAATAAGATCACCGGATGCCAAGACCTTCACCCGGACCGAATTGGGCTGCTACCTTTTAAATTGGCGGATGGGGTCAGCCGGGTGCATGGTCAGACAGTTCCAAATCGCATGACAAGTCGCACCCTATTGTCGGCAATGAGGCTGTTCAAATCGGTGCGACTCCGGCTTTGCGGTGCCCCATTGATTCGTAAAAATCTGTATTATTTGCGATTTCAGGTACGACATCCATAGATAATCTGTGCATGAAGTCACACAGATGTCAGGCAAGTCACATATGAAATCGCATCGACCTGCGGCTTTAAATTTGTGCTACTTTAAGTGAAGTAGAACAATTTCAAAGTCGCATTTAGTGTGAACGTGGGCTTAAGCTGGAGTTTGGCTTCAATTTGTTAGTGTATCTAAATCTGCTAGTCCATCTAACACTGCCCTCCACCCAGACTGACAATGCTGCTGTGCCCCCTGTGCTCCTTCCTCCAGAGTGGGGGGGGGGGGGGCGGCATTCTAATACAGTAGGTGTGTTACTGGCTAGATCACCCCCCAGACTGACAATGCTGCTGTCTGCTGTGCCTCCTGTGCTCCTTCATCCAGAGTGTGGGTGCTCTAATACAGGAGGTGTGTTACTGGCCAGATCACCCCCCAGACTGACAATGCTGCTGTCTGCTGTGCCTCCTGTTCTCCTTCATCCAGAGTGTGGGTGCTCTAATACAGGAGGTGTGTTACTGGCCAGATCACCCCCCAGACTGACAATGCTGCTGTCTGCTGTGCCTCCTGTTCTCCTTCATCCAGAGTGTGGGTGCTCTAATACAGGAGGTGTGTTACTGGCCAGATCACCCCCCAGACTGACAATGCTGCTGTCTGCTGTGCCTCCTGTTCTCCTTCATCCACAGTTGGGGGGGTGCTTTAATACAGGAGGTGTGTTACTGGCTAGATCACCCCCCCAGACCAGACTGACAATGCTGCTGTGCCTCCTGTTCTCCTTCATCCAGAGTGTGGGTGCTCTAATACAGGAGGTGTGTTACTGGCCAGATCACCCCCCAGACTGACAATGCTGCTGTCTGCTGTGCCTCCTGTTCTCCTTCATCCACAGTTGGGGGGGGGGTGCTTTAATACAGGAGGTGTGTTACTGGCTAGATCACCCCCCCAGACCAGACTGACAATGCTGCTGTGCCTCCTGTTCTCCTTCATCCAGAGTGTGGGTGCTCTAATACAGGAGGTGTGTTACTGGCTAGATCACCCCCCCCCCAGATTGACAATGCTGCTGTGCCTCCTGTGCTCCTTCATCCAGAGTGTGGGCGCTCTAATACAGGAGGTGTGTTACTGGCCAGATCACCCCCCCCCCAGACTGACAAGGCTGCTGTCTGCTGTGCCTCCTGTGCTCCTTCTTCCAGAGTGTGGGCGCTCTAATACAGGAGGTGTGTTACTGGCCAGATCACCCCCCCCAGACTGACAAGGCTGCTGTCTGCTGTGCCTCCTGTGCTCCTTCATCCAGATTGTGGGGGGGGCTTTAATACCGGAGGTGTGTCACTGGCCAGATCACCAGGTGAAAACAGAGGGGAAAAAAGCCTGAAAAAAAATAAAACAAATGCAGCCGCCACATCGAATGATCGATAAGCTGCAACATATGAAATTTGGATTTATTATCGCTTTAAGGATTTTCCAATGGGACTCGTTTGGAGTGAAAAGGGACCATTCACACTACGATGCACATTTCCCATGCTATGCCAGTCCTATTCATTGTGGGCGGCACCTCAATGCCTGATGCACAGCGCACCGAGGCGCATGCAACCCATATACTGTGGGGGAGATTTAGTAAAACGGGTGTGCACAGAATCCGGCGCCGCTGTGTATGGTAGCCGGCCAATCAGCTTCTAGATTTTATTGGTAAAACCTGAGAGAAGAAGCTGAAGTTAGAAGCTGATTGGTTACTCTGCACCGGATTCTGAGTGCTCCGGTGTTAGTAAATCTCTCCCGGTGCGTAACTTGCATTGTTAAAAAAGGGTCATCCATTCTTTTTTCATCCATTGCGGTGCGTTGGCGGCTTTACGGAATCTCACGTTAACATGTTTCCCAACACGGCGCCAGATCGCCCAAAGCGATATCACACCCCGCACACTGACTGACTATGCGGCTTCTTTATCTGTAATCCTTGCCCAGGTTCCTCCGGGGCCACAATCGCTGCTCCAGGTTTTCTGTGTCAGGGTGGCTCCTTTCCATTGTAGCCAGGGCTGCCATCAGGGGGGTACAGGCAGTACACCTGTAAGGGGCCCGGAGTTCCCCAGGGCCCCGGATGGCAACCCCCCTTCTTTTTTTCTTTTTTTTTTAATAAAAAAAAATATATATATATATATTTTATTTTATTTTTTTATTTTTTTTGTAAGGGGCCCGGAGTTCCCCAGGGCCCCGGATGGCAACCCCCCCTTTTATTTATTTAGTGATTTATTTATTTTTTGTTCGTCAGCACCCAAAGCCCCCCCGACCCGCCACCGCTTCTCAATTCACGGCGGCAGCACCCCCCCCCCCGGTTCTCTGCTCCAAGGGGCCCATGCCTGAAGCTGTGTAAGGGGCCCCAAAATTCCTGATGGCGTCCTATGGGGTCACCCCTTGCAGCCCAGGACATGGAGGGGGGGGGGGCAGGAGGGACATGCGCCTCACTGCACGTTTCAGATCAATGGCTAGCAAACAGCAGGCCCCAGCTTCATGTCTACCACGCTGTGCTCCAATATGCAGGGCTGCTGTTAGAAACGAAGGGGCCTCATACAGACAAGCTGACACGGGGCCCCATACAGACAAGCTGACACGGGGCCCCGTACAGACAAGCTGACACGGGGCCCCGTACAGACAAGCTGACACGGGGCCCCGTACAGACAAGCTGACACGGGGCCCCATACAGACAAGCTGACATGGGGCCCCGTACGGACAAGCTGACACGGGGCCCCGTACAGACAAGCTGACATGGGACAAGCTGATATGGACAAGCTGACATGTGACCCCATACAGACAAGCTGACATGGGGCCCCGTACAGACAAGCTGACACGGGGCCCCATACAGACAAGCTGACATGGGGCCCCGTACGGACAAGCTGACACGGGGCCCCGTACAGACAAGCTGACATGGGGCCCCGTACGGACAAGCTGATATGGACAAGCTGACATGTGACCCCATACAGACAAGCTGACATGGGGCCCCGTACGGACAAGCTGACACGGGGCCCCGTACAGACAAGCTGACATGGGACAAGCTGATATGGACAAGCTGACATGTGACCCCATACAGACAAGCTGACATGGGGCCCTGTACAGACAAGCTGACACGGGGCCCCATACAGACAAGCTGACATGGGGCCCCGTACGGACAAGCTGACATGGGGCCCCGTACGGACAAGCTGACACGGGGCCCCGTACAGACAAGCTGACATGGGGCCCCGTACGGACAAGCTGATATGGACAAGCTGACATGTGACCCCATACAGACAAGCTGACATGGGGCCCCGTACGGACAAGCTGACACGGGGCCCCGTACAGACAAGCTGACATGGGACAAGCTGATATGGACAAGCTGACATGTGACCCCATACAGACAAGCTGACATGGGGCCCTGTACAGACAAGCTGACACGGGGCCCCATACAGACAAGCTGACATGGGGCCCCGTACGGACAAGCTGATATGGACAAGCTGACATGTGACCCCATACAGACAAGCTGACATGGGGCCCCGTACGGACAAGCTGACACGGGGCCCCATACAGACAAGCTGACACGGGGCCCCATACAGACAAGCTGACATGGGGCCCCCGTACGGACAAGCTGATATGGACAAGCTGACATGTGACCCCATACAGACAAGCTGACATGGGGCCCCGTACGGACAAGCTGACACGGGGCCCCGTACGGACAAGCTGACACGGGGCCCCGTACAGACAAGCTGACATGGGACAAGCTGATATGGACAAACTGACATGTGACCCCATACAGACAAGCTGACATGGGGCCCCGTACAGACAAGCTGACACGGGGCCCCATACAGACAAGCTGACATGGGGCCCCCGTACGGACAAGCTGATATGGACAAGCTGACATGTGACCCCATACAGACAAGCTGACATGGGGCCCCGTACGGACAAGCTGACACGGGGCCCCGTACAGACAAGCTGACATGGGGCCCCGTACGGACAAGCTGATATGGACAAGCTGACATGTGACCCCATACAGACAAGCTGACATGGGGCCCCGTACGGACAAGCTGACACGGGGCCCCGTACAGACAAGCTGACATGGGACAAGCTGATATGGACAAACTGACATGTGACCCCATACAGACAAGCTGACATGGGGCCCCGTACAGACAAGCTGACACGGGGCCCCATACAGACAAGCTGACATGGGGCCCCGTACGGACAAGCTGACACGGGGCCCCATACAGACAAGCTGACACGGGGCCCCGTACAGACAAGCTGATATGGACAAGCTGACATGTGACCCCATACAGACAAGCTGACATGGGGCCCCGTACGGACAAGCTGACATGTAGGAAGATGGGGCAAAGTACTATATGCACGCAGGCAGGGGCGTCGATAGGGGGGTATCATCGGGCCTCCTGTAGGGGGCCCAGGCACACAGGGGGGCCCGGACAGCAGGGGGATCAGTGCGGTGGGATGGGGACACAATTACCGAACAATTCACTGTGTCTCTCCCTCCAGCAGCTGAAAGCCGGTTTTGCCCCTCTCTCTCTCTCCCGCCAACCTTAAATTAAAACTTAAATTGTAAAAAAATAAAAAAATGACAAAAAATGTTTTTTCAATTTATAGAATTTGGGGGGGACGGCAGCCCTCTACCCAGGGGACAAAACACAAAAATAAGACTTCTTTGTAAAAGCCCAAACTGTTTTTTTAGCAAGGGGTAGACAGAATAGTCCCTTTTCCCCCCTATGGCTGTCTGACAACACAGCTAGCAAGGAGCCAGCTCCATTCACAGCACTTATCTCCAGAGGGCAAGAGAAAAGCAGGGAAGAGAGTGCGTGTCAGTCTGCCACCCTGATCAGGACCGTCTTTAACACGGGGCAAAAGGGGCAGCTGCCCTGGGCCCAGTCATTGCTGTGGGGCCCAAAACAGCTGCCTCTTGAGCCCTGCACTGCCCCCCGCCCCCAAATAGTTGATAAGGAGGGCCCAAGAGTATGTTTGCCCAGGGTCCAATCAATAGTAAAGACGGGCAGAAAAACAACAAACAATCCTGCGCACAAGATGACCATCGACCATTCAATAGTCTACAACGAAAGCACCGGCCTTGCTGCCCTTCGTGGATAGGGGTGTCCTAGTAGCAAATGAAAAAAAGGAAAAAACAAGGGCGCACCAGCCTGGTGTGATATCGTATCGTATCGTTTCGAAGTATAAAACTTCTTTATCAAAGCCACGCCTGGCGTGGCTTTGATAAAGAAGTTTTATACTTCGAAACGCGTCAGCCGATAGTGCGCCCCATCACGGTCTCCTTGATCGGTCGAAGTGTGGTTTGGGTTCACATGCTGCAGCTTCCAAGGCACTGTTTGTACAATGCAAACTTTTGTACTAGTTTTGTGAGTACCTTTTCATTGCTTTCATCTTAAATAAATTTTCCTAAACGATATCACACCAGGCTGGTGCACCCTTGTTTTTTCCTTTTTTTCAATAGTAAAGACGGCCCTGACCCTGATGCATTCCTCTTGCCAGCACTTGTCTCAGGAAAGTGCTTAATGCCGTAGATAAGCGCTGGCTACCAATACAGCCATCTCTTTGCTAGCTGCGTTGTCGGAAGACCATGGTGGGAGGGGGGTCATCCTGTCTGACCACATGGCTAGCCTTCCACAGCACGCAGGAGGGTGAAACAAAATACTACATGTACCCAGGGCTGGTGCAAAGATTTTTGACACCCTAGGCGAAACCTAATTTTTCCGCCCCCCTTGGCCCCACCCCTGACTCCACCCCCTTTCCCCTACCCATGTAAACCCCACCTTTTTAATGAAGCGCCCATAAAAAGCACCCCACCAGCGCCCATCAAATGCGGCCTCACCAGCGCCCATCAATGCAGCCTCACCAGCACCCATCGAATGCGGCCTCACCAGCGCCCATCAATGCAGCCTCACCAGCACCCATCGAATGCGGCCTCACCAGCCCCCATCAATGCAGCCTCACCAGCGCCCATCAAATGCAGCCTCATCAGCGCCCATCAATGCAGTCTCACCAGCGCCCATCAAATGCGGCTTCACCAGCGCCCATCAATGCAGCCTCACAAGTACCCATCAAATGCGGCCTCACCAGCGCCCATCAATGCAGCCTCACCAGCACCTATCAAATGCAGCCTCAACAGTGCTCATCAAATGCAGCCTCACCAGCACCCATCGAATGCGGCCTCACCAGCACCCATCAAATGCAGCCTCATCAGCGCCCATTAATGCAGCCTCACCAGCGCCCATCAAATGAGGCCTCACCAGCGCCCATCAATGCAGCCTTACCAGCGCCCATCAATGCAGCCTCACCAGCGCCCATCAAATGCAGCCTCACCAGCACCCATCAAATGCAGCCTCACCAGCGCCCATCAAATGCAGCCTCACCAACGCCCATCAAATGCAGCCTCACCAACGCCCATCAAATGCAGCCTCACCAACGCCCATCAAATGCAGCCTCACCAACGCACATCAAATGCAGCCTCACCAACGCACATCAAATGAAGCCTCACCAGTGCCCATCAAATGCAGCCTCACCAACGCCCATCAAATGCAGCCTCACCAGTGCCCATCAATGAATGTTTGCTTGTTTCAGCTCATTCAGGAGTCGGGACACAGACACAGTCCCCCGCCGCTGCTGCGCCTCTGACAATATTTGCGAACGGAGTGGCGGTAATCTGCTGATTCTGAGAACTAGTTGCTTGCTGCAGAGAGAAGACAGTATGAATACCAGTGGCCGGGCGCCCTAGGCGGCTGCCTAGTTTGCCTAGTGGTAGCACCGGCCCTGCATATACCCAGGAGACAAAACATTGTAATAAAAGCAAAAAATTCAACTTTTTTCTTTAGTTTCCAATGGTGGACAAATTATTACCCCTGAAATGAAACAAACATGCGCAGGACTTTGACTGCAACATTTTTGGACTTAATCTGAAATCAGAAGGGAGGGAACGATAATCGCGGCACGTGGCGGGATGAGACCTCTGCATGTACTCGGCGCCCGGCTCTCATTGGACGGCTAGCGCGCCCTCCACCATTGCGGACAAAATATCCGAAACGCCGAGCTCGGGAATCACAGATCGCAATCTCTACGAGGCTGGGCCGCGCGCTTCTCTCTTATTCCCCCCCCCCAGTCACGCCTCCCTCTGCCATTCTCTATGCAGCTTAAAAAATAAATTAGTAATTGCTTATCAGACTTCTTTATGCAAATGCCTAAATCCCTGGAAGGCATGTGAAAGCAGCAATGCGTTACGAGCCGCAGACGAACGTCTATTCCATCTCTGGAAATATTATTAACCCATATACAGCGATAGTGAGAGATCAGCCGCCATAACCATAAATCACTCCAACATTCCGTATGGAGCTCAGAAAGCATAAAATAAAAGGAAATTCCCACCAAAATGAGAAACTGATAACATGACGGAAGTACCGTATATACTCGAGTATAAGTCGACCCGAATATAAGCCGAGGCACCTAATTTTACCACCAAAAACTGGGAAAACTTATAGACTCGAGTATAAGCCTAGGGTGTCCATCTGCATGCCTCACTGTGCCTCACTTTGCCTCACTTTGCCTCACTGTGTCCATGTGCATGCCTCACTGTGCCCATGTCTCACTGTGCCCATGTCTCACTGTGCCCATGCCTCACTGTGCCCATGCCTCACTGTGCCTCACTTTGCCTCACTGTGTCCATGTGCATGCCTCACTGTGCCCATGCCTCACTGTGCCCATGCCTCACTGTGCCCATGTCTCACTGTGCCCATGCCTCACTGTGTCCATGCCTCACTGTGCCCATGTCTCACTGTGCCCATGCCTCACTGTGTCCATGCCTCACTGTGTCCATGCCTCACTGTGCCCATGTCTCACTGTGCCCATGCCTCACTGTGCCCATGCCTCACTGTGCCCATGCCTCACTGTGTCCATGACTAGTCTGACGTTTAACATGGGAGTCTATGAAAGGGGTGTCCGGCTTTGAAAAATCGTTGCTCCCCGGCCGTAGATCTCTCAGACAACAAACTTTGCACACTTGTAGAGGAGTAATGGGGCTACATGTGTGCCAGGTTTCGGGTCCAGGGGACCTATGACTGGCTGGTACCGGGTCCCCAAAGTCACCAGAGAAATTACCATTTAACATGGGAGTCTAAGGAAGGGGTGCCCGACTTTGAAAAATCGGTGCTCCCCGGCCGTAGGTCCTCTGGACAACAAACCTTGCACACTTATAGAGGACGAGTGGGCTGCATGTGTGCCAAGCTTGGGGTCCAGGGGACTTAAGGCTGGCCGGTACCGGGTCCCCAAAATCACCAGAGAAATGACTGTTTAACATGGGAGTCTATGGAAGGGGTGCCCGGCTTCGAAAAATCGGTGCTACCCGGCCGTAGGTCCCCCAGATAACAAACTTGTAGAGGAAGGGTGGGGCTACATGTGTGCAAAGTTTGGGGTCCAGGGGAACTATGGCCGGCCGGTACCGCGTCCCCAAATCCGGGAGATCAGGCGCAAAAAGGTGACTCGAGTATAAGCCGAGGGGGGCATTTTCATCACAAAAAAAAATGTGCTGAAAAACTCGGCTTATACTCGAGTATATACGGTAAATCATTTAAGGCTCAAATTAACTTTTAGATTAAATCAGCCATCAGATATCTTCCAGGATCAAAGCTAAAGGTGGGTAAAGTCTTTTTTTTTTGTACGAAAGCAGCCACAACCTGAGTAAAAAAGCCTGTCCCCTGCCAGCATGCTGCAGAGAAGGACCCTTGTTCTCTGTGGGAAAGCAGAAGTCTCTCTGCAGAGGTCTGAGAGACCTTGTGGTGAGTCACAGCTGGAGCTCTCCAATCAGCACAAGAGAATGAGCTTTGATTGGAGGACTTAAGCACGGACTCAGCAGGGGGGCGTGTTATTTCTGGCCGTAGTTTGGTTTTAAAGCCCCCGGTAAAGAGGACTTCTAGAGGCCCTAGAAATGTGTTGGCTCTTCTGACCAAAGGTGTGCAAAGTCTAAAGCCGCGTACAACACAAACGCATTTTACCGACAGAAAAAGTCCGGTGGGAGCTTTTTTCGTTGGATATTCCGACTGTGTGTATGCCCCAATCGGACTTTTTCTGTCGGAATTTCCGACGGACTTAAATAGAGAGCAGGTTCTCTATTTTTCCGAGGGGAAAAAAATCCGATCGGAAATTCCAATCGTCTGTAGCAATTCCGACGCTCTAAATTCCGACGCATGCTCGGAAGCATTGAACTTCATTTTCTCGGCTCGTCGTAGTGTTGTGCGTCACCGCGTTCTTGACGGTCAAAGGTTCAGGAGAACTTTTGTGTGACCGTGTGTATGCAAGCCAAGCTTGAGTGGAATTCCGTCGGAAAAAACATCCACGTTTTTGCCGACGGAAAATCCGTTCGTGTGTACGTGGCATTAGAGTTTTTTTTTTTTAGAAAGCTACCACAACCTGCGTAGAAAAGCCTTTAGCCCTGTACACATGGGCGGGAATTCCGTTGGAAAAAAAAAAAACGTCGGTTATCCCCGACGGGATTCCCGGCAAGCTTGCCTTGCACGCCGAGTGTACACACACCCATTCAAAAGAACCACCGTTCTTTTGAATGTCAAGAACGTGGTGACGTCATCGACTACGACGAGCCGGCGCTCGTCACATTCGATTCCATCGCCACCATCTTGCTACACCCCACACTAACCTTGTATGCTACCGCGCATGCGTCAAAGTCTTTTCGGGTTTACCTCGGACAGGTAAGCATACAGACGACCGTTTTTCTCGGCAGGAAACACTCTGCTGAGAATCCCGACGAGAAAAATAGAGAGCAGATTCTCTATTTTTCTCGCCGTGATCCCCGGCAGTTTTCCTGTCGGGAAAGCATACACACGCAGGTTTTTCCCGGCACGAAGCTCTCGCAGCAGTTTTCTTGCCGAGAAAACCGGTTGCGTGTACGAGGCTTTTCTCTTGCCAGCATGCTGCAGAGAAGGACCCTTGTTCTCTGTGTGGAAGCAGAGGCCTCTCTGCAGAGATCTGAGAATCAGGGCCGCCATCAGGGGGGTACAGGCAGTACACCTGTAAGGGGCCCGGATGGCAACCCCCCTTTTTTTTTTTTTTTATTAATTTTTTTTTTATTTTGTAAGGGGCCCAGAGGTCCATCCCAAGGGCCCCGGATGGCAACCCCTTTTTTTTATATATATATTTTTTTTATTTTGTTTTTTGTTTTATTAATTTTTTTTTGTAAGGGGCTCAGAGGTCCCCAGGCCCCCGGATGGCAACCCCCTTTTTTTTTTGTTCTTTTGATTTTTAATTTGTCCGTCAGCACCCAAAGCCCCCCCGACCTCCTCAACAATTTGCGGCGGCATCACCCCCCGTCACCCCCCGCTTCTCAATTCGTGGCAGCCCCCCCCCCCCGCTTCTCAATTTGCAGCGGCAGCACCCCCCCCCTGGTTCTCCTCTGCTCCAGGGGCCCCAAAATTCCTGATGGCGGCCCTGCTGAGAATCACAGCTTTTAGACTAAAAATCAGCTAGGTACCCTCCAGCTGCATCAAAGCTAAAGGTGTGCAAAGTCTTATCCCCCGTACACACAGTCAGTTTTTCCGACAGGAAAACCGTGGTTTTTTTTTTTCAGCAGGAAAACGGGTCAAACTTGTGTTGCATACACACGGTCACACAAATCTTGGCTGAAATTACGACCGTCAGGAACGCGGTGACGTACAAGACGTACGACGAGCCGAGAAAAATGAAGTTCAATAGGCAGTTCGGCTCTTCTGCTTGATTCTTTTTTTTTTTGTTTCATAAAGTTTTATTAGGTGAACATGAGAAAAGCAAAGGAACAGCATAATAATACAGTACATAACTATATGGTTACAATAGTAAATGCATCAGAATGCGCACTATATCAGTTTGTTATAGCACAGTTAATGATCGTAAGAAAAATATAAAGACAAGGTTAATAATGTGCTTGATATTCAACATATAATCCACCATATTTTTAATGATACGATAATTATTAAAGTAAATATATTTGCTTTATTCTGAGCATGCGTGTTTTTTTTTTTTTCGCGTCGTAATTGCATACAGACGAGCGCGGTTCCCGATAGGAATTTTTCCCGTCACGAAAATTGAGTTCCTGCTCTCAATCTTTTCTTGGCAGGAATTCTGACAGAAAAAGTGCGAGGGAGCGTACACACGGTCGGAAATCGCGACAAAAAGCTCACATCGCACTTTTCTTGTCAGGAAAACTGATCGTGTGTGCGAGGCATTAGAGTTTTTTTTTTTTAAAAAGCAACCATAACCTGAATAAAAAAAATCCTGGCCCCTGCCAGCATGCTGGAGGTCTCCAATCAGCAGGGAGAGTGAGCTTTGATTGGAGTAATCTAGCTCTGACTCAGCCAGGGGGCGTGTTATTTCTGGCCGTAGTTTGGGTTTAAACCCCAGTGAAGAGGACTTCTAGAGCGTGCAAAGTCTTAGAGCTTTTTTTTTTAGAAAGCAACCACAACCTGAGTAGATAAAAGCCTGTCCACTGCCAGCATGCTGCAGAGAAGGACCCTTGTTCGCTGGGTGGAAGCAGTGGCCTCTCTGCAGAGGTCTGAGACGCCTCCTGGTGAGTCATAGCTGGAGCTCTCCAATCAGAAGGGAGAGTGAGCTTTGATTGGAGGACTCTAGCTCTGACTCAGCCGGGGGCGCGTTGTTTTTGGCTGTAGTTTGGTTTTAAGCCCTGATGAAGACTTACAGAGCCTTTGAAATGTGTTGGCTCTGCTGACCAAATGTCTGCAAAGTTTTAGAGCTTTTTTTTTTAGAAAGCAACCACAACCAGAGTAGAAAAGCCTTTCCCCTGCCAGCATGCTGCTAGAAGGACTCTTGTTCTCTATGTGGAAGCAGAGGTCTCTCTGCAGAGGTATGAGACGCCTCAAGGTGAATCACAGCTGGACCTCTCCAATTATCAGGAAGAATGAGCTTTCATTGGAGGAATCTGGCAAGGGGGCATGTTATTTTTATCCATAGTTCAGTTTTAAGGATTTATACTGGGGGCATATTGGGATTGAGAGGATTTGAGCTGGGAGGGGGGGGGACAAAGATGTGTGCTGGGAAGGGGATAGATTTGTACTTGGAGGAGGGGGAATGAATGCTTTGGAAGTATTTGTGCTAGGATGGGGAATTGGGGAGAATTTGTGCCGGGAAGAGGGATTTGGAGTGGGGGGGGGGAGGATTTTTGCTCAGATGGAAAATTTGAGGGGAGGAGGATTTGTACTATAAGGGGAAATTTTTTCAGGTGGGGGATATGTGCTGGGGGAATATGGGGAATGAGAGAATTTGAGCTGGGGGGGGGGGAGGGTGTTTGGTGTGGCAAAGATTTGTGCTGGGAAGGGGATTTCAGCAGGTGGGCGTATTTGTACTGAGAGGAGGGGAGATTTATGCTTTGGGGGGATTTGTGCCAGGAGGGGAAATTTGTGGGGGGGGGGGGATCTGTGCTAGGATGGGGAATTGATGAAAGGATTTGTGCTCAGGTAGGAAATTTGAGGGGTATTTGTTCTAGATGGGGAAATTTGGGGGGGGGGATTTTGCTAAGATGTAATTTGTGCTGGGGGGGTAAGGATTTGTGCTTGGGGCATATGGGGAATGAGAGGATTTGAGCTGGGGGGGGGGGGTTGGGGCAAAGATCCATGCTGGGAAGGGGATTTTAGCAGGGGGCGGATTTGTACTGGGAGGAGGGTGAACTTATGCTTAGGGGATAAGCATGTAGATTAGTGCTCAATATTCTTTTCTTTTTTTTGGGGGGGGGGGGATTTTTGCTGATAAATAATGCTCATACATCTGGGGGGTGGGGGGGGAAATTTGGCATGTTCGCCCTGGGCTCTGGGTGACCTTGTCCCGGCACTGCTTAAAATTACACAACCGTTTGCCAAGTGCGGCTATGGCGGCTATGGCAGGTATGGCGGTAAAACTTAAAATTCCCCCCGTGTGATCGAAAAGTGGGTGTGCAGGAAGCAGCAGGGGAGCCTCCCGGCGCCCCAAAACCGCGACCGCCGTGGATCGCTTTTTCTAGAACCCGCCACCAGTGTGAAAGAAGCCTACAATGTTAAAAACTGATACATTTCATAAAAAGATAACTCTATGAATGTGTTTGATCTTTGGCTACCAGGGCGTAGGTAAGGTGGGGGATGAGGGCTCCCATTGGCTGCATTCAGTCTTATCCCATAACCTTCCGCACTGGAAAAAAAAGCCCCCCCCCCAGGCAAAAACATCACCAACTGATGGCAGTAAGGTGACAAGACGGCACACACATATCCAGACCTGCATGAGCCAAAACCACCCCCCCCCAATCCCTGCAGCCTCCTCCCCACCACCGCCACCACCGCCACCACCGCCACCACGCTGTCCTCTCCCTGCGAGCCGCAGCCGATCCTCTCTATTATCTCCCATTATGTGAAAATAATAAGGATTTGCCGATGTTCTGCTCCACTTGCAGCTGTGATTAAGCCGTGTTTGACAATACAAGTGCTGGAATATTTTAATTCATACATTCAGTGATGCTACAGCTCCGGGGCAAGTAAATATTTGATAGGCGTCAGCCACGCAGGGGCCCGCTCTTCCCGTGTGCGCGCATACCAGAGCCAAGACACGGGATAGCTCTACGGAGCCGGCGCTTTTCATGTCAGCTGTGTCTAAGGGACTTGTGGTGGTCACTAAAAGATCCAGAAAGTTCAAACAGGTGTCTTTTAGGGGATTTCAATCAGGTTAAGCTACGCTGAATTTTGATTGGTCATAATCCGATTGCGCTTTTCCTCCCCCGCCATCCCTCTGCTAAGACCCCTTATCTAAGCACTACTGTTTCCAGAGGAACTAAACTCTTGCAATCAACATAAACTACGGGGTGCCCCAAAAGTCGCCATACTTAGGGAAAATGGAAAAAGTGTAGCTAAATGTACCTTTTATTTACTAAATGTTCCTTTAACAAATATAAAATAAGAATTTATTAATAATTAAAAATATAAACAAATATATAATATACTGTAAGTTTGTTAGTAGAGAGGGAAACTTTTTTGACACCGAGTATTTCAAATGCTTACGCTGCTAGCATTAGTAAATAGATAGGAAGGTTTAAAATAATTTCCTTGCTTTAAATTTTTTTTTTTTACAGTTGCTTCCTGGTTTCTGGCCTAGGCCAAAATGATGTCCTGCCCTTACTTAAGATGGCCGCAGCTAGACTTGCTAAGGTGGCTGTTAAAACAGAACCAAACTCTCTGAGTCATACATCCCAGGAGTTTTAATGGGAGGAGGGGCTTTTTTCAGCTAAGCACACCCTCCCGCATGCATGCCTGAGCTAGGGACAGGTGGATTCCAGGAAGTAAATGCTACATGAATCATCTGCCCTTACTCAAGATGGCCACTGCTAGAAATGCTAAAAGAGTATTATTCAAAGTGATTTCTCAACAAAATTAAGCATGGAGACATAGGTGGATGGAGGGGGTTGGTTTGAATAGCACAAATGGATTAAATAGCGTTTTCAGTTTGTGGTGCTCAGATATATTGTAGTTCCACTTTAGGCCAGTGGAGCACAGGAAATTCCTGTAGTCCTGTCCTACGGTGACAACGCTGCTCCTTCATGAATAGAGCGAGTGAGCGTTGTCACCCTGGGATAGGAAGCGTGTGATTGGCAATCACATGGTAAAAATAAAGCCTGCGAAAAAAAAATCTGATTCAACCACAACTAGGGGACTAGTAAGCTGCATTAGATTACATTTCTGAGGTTCAAAGATTTCCTCACTGTCTGTTGCGGGCAGAATGGCCAAAATTCGAGTCATCTATGCCATGAATCCTGAAGAAGCAGGTGTCATCCATGAAACGCGTAGACGTGAGTTTTATACAATCCTAGAATTGTTTAAAATCCAATGAAACCACGTGTTGAGGTGTACCCCTATGATTAAGCCCCATGGGCAGGACGAAACGCGTTGGCTGTGACCTGAAGGCAGTCTTACTCTTCCTTACACCTGGGCTGCTTCTTCTGAGTGCTGTGTTCCATCCTCCTTCCTGTATACCCAGCCGGGATGGGCTCTCATAATTCCGGTGTCCTGTCGAATAATGCCCGCCCGGTACTGCGCAATGCGCAGCGCTTGCGCAGTACGGAGCCGCTGAAAGCCTTTCGAAATTCTGAATTTACGATCAGCCGTAGAGGGCGCCTGCGCACAATAGCCAACACTGTGCCACACGCTCCCGATTCTCGTGCAACTCTGCAAGGGGTGGATGTGTTCATGATGGGCGCGTGTTTCGTACGAATCCAAATTGAATTTCGGACACTAATTACGAAATACGAATTAACGGGCTACTGCAAACCCAGGAAGTCAGCACAGCACAGGGATGGTGGGAGCCCCTCATAACAAATGTTTTTAATTGTTATGAAAAGTTAACGAACCTAACGAACTTTCGTATTTCGTACGAATCCAAATTGAATTTCGGACACTAATTACAAAATACAAATTAACGGGCTACTACAAATCCAGGAAGTCAGCACAGCACAGCACACCACAGGGATGATGGGAGCCCCTCATAATGAGCACAGCACAGGGATGGTGGGAGCCTCTCATAATGAGCACAGCACAGGGATGGTGGGAGCCCCTCATAATGAGCACAGCACAGGGATGGTGGGAGCCCCTCATAATGAGCACAGCAGGGGTACAGCCCCAGGAGGAAGTCAGCACAGCACAGGGATGATGGGAGCCCCTCATAATGAGCACATCACAGGGATGGTGGGAGCCCCTCATAATGAGCACAGCACAGGGATGGTGGGAGCCCCTCATAATGAGCACAGCACAGGGATGGTGTGAGCCCCTCATAATGAGCACAGCACAGGGATGGTGGGAGCCCCTCATAATGAGCACAGCACAGGGATGGTGGGAGCCCCTCATAATGAGCACAGCACAGGGATGGTGTGAGCCCCTCATAATGAGCACAGCATAGGGATGGTGGGAACCCCTCATAATGAGCACAGCAGGGGTACAGCCCCAGGAGGAAGTCAGCACAGCACAGGGATGGAGGGAGCCCCTCATAATGAGCACAGCACAGGGATGGTGGGAACCCCTCATAATGAGCACAGCAGGGGTACAGCCCTAGGAGGAAGTCAGCACAACACAGGGATGGTGGGAGCCCCTCATAATGAGCATAATGAGTCGATGACTGCCATATTGAGAAAGGTATTTTTTTGCTTTTTAAATTCATCCTAACGAATGTTCGTAATTGTTACGAAAAGTTAAGAAATCTAACGAAAATTCGTATTTCGTACGAAACGAATCCAAGTTGAATTTCAGACACGAATTACGAAATACGAATTTTCGGCTTATACGAAACTGAACGGAACAAAACTAAACAAATTTATTGACGGCGCACATGTCTACCGTGCAAGTGCAGTACCGGGCGGGCATTATTCGTCAGGTGGCATTTCTCGTCAGAACACCGACACCTACACTCAATGCGAGTCACTGCCGGAGTATCACAGGATGATGGCTTGGAGCAGCACCTGAAGTCTTACCTGGTCATTGATGGCTTGTTGAGGTGGTCATTGATTGTATATTACATTTGAAATGTTCTGAGATATTTCTTATATGGGATATGGACGTTTGCCCAGATGCTTTTGAACAAATATAAACTGATAATAAATTTTTAGGATTCTTAGGATCGAACCGGCATGGATCTAAGCGCTGTAAAGAGAAGTCCCATTAATGGACACAATATATTTACTTTAGGAGACGTCCCTGTAGAGTAGTAATGTCTTCCCTGGAAACCAGGAACCTGAATTCTGCTCCGGGGGAAAAGGAAAGCCATACGGATAAAACATGGCGCAGGCCTGCCGGGGAGCTCTTCTGTCCAACGGACCCGGATTACCTTTTTGCTCCAGTTTTTGGAAATCATGTTGTACACTTCATATAGAGATGATTATCAACGAGATAATCGGGATTTTTTATTCCTTTTGTTTAACCCCTTAAGGACCGAGCCTATTTTTCAGACTCAGTGTTTACAAGTTAAAATAATTTTTTATTTTTTTTTTGCAAACTTACTTAGAACCCCCAAACATTATATATATTTTTTTCAGACACCCTAGAGAATAAAATGGCGTTCGTTGCAATACTTTATGCCACACCGTATTTGCGCAGCGGTCTTACAAGCGCAATTTTTTGGGAGAAAAAAATATTTTTTTGGATTTAAAAAATAAGACAACAGTAAAGCTTTTTATCTTAATGCCCGGGGACGAGCACACCAGATCTAGCCGGTTCTCGTCTCCTGATTGGATAGATTGATAGCAGCGCAGACATTGGCTCCCGCTGCTGTCAATCAAATTCAGTGACGCGGGTGGGGGGTGGGGCTCTGCAGGGTCGAGTCCTGCTGTCTGGGTCAATATTCCGAAAGGTATATACTTTGTTTGTTTCCTGTTCCTAAATTTCATGCTGTGTTTTTTCTACAAATAAATGTATTAAAATGAAAGGGATTGTAAAGCTTCGTGTTTTTTCACCTTAAAGCGGAGGTCCACTCGCGATTTTTTTTTTTAAAGTCAGCAGCTACTAACAGTGTAGCTGCTGACTTTTAACAAGGACACTTACCTGTCCTAGGCGCCCTCGATGTCGGTCCCGCCACGGCGTTCGATCACTGCTGGCAGGTCCCGGCTTCTCCATCCTGACTAATGGGAAACAGGCAGTGAAGCCTTAAGGCTTCACTGCCCGTTTCCTACTGCGCATGCGCCACTCGCGCGGCGCTTTGTGAATGGGCGGCTTGCGTCCTGGGATACACACAGTTCCCAGAAGGCAGCGCGCCCCATTCACAAGAAGAGGAAGCGGAAGGAGAACCACCGCGGATGAGAAGAGGCACATTAGAGGCAGATTAGGGGACTTCCGCATAGCAACAGGCATTTTGAGTGAGTATAAAAAAAAATTCTGGGTGGACCTCCGCTTTAAAGCATCCTATGCATTAAGGTGAAAAAACACCTTGCAGTGTCCGCCCCCCGCCCGAGCCCCCGTTTTACTTACCTGAGCCCTGAATTTTCGAGGGCACGATCCCGCGTCGTTCTCCCCATGCCCGATCGACTCTTCATTGGATAGATTGAAAGCACCACAGCCATTGGCTTCCGCTGCTGTCAATCAAATCCAATAACGTGGCCTCCAGGGGCCGGGGCCGAGTCATACATTCGCCGGCTATGGACGCCGAGTGTATGACACGGGAGCGAGCCTGCAAGGTAACCCCCTCGGGAGAGAGCTTCCCAGAGGGGGTTAGCTCTCTCAGGGAGGAGCCGCGAGAGCCGCCGTGGGACCCCAGAAGAGGAGGAATCGGGGCCACTCTGTGCAAAACGAACTGCTCAGTGGAGGTAAGAATGACATGTTTGTTATTTAAAAAAAACAAAAAACCTTTAGGGCTCTTTCACACGGAGGTCCGTTCAGGTCCCCCTGTCAGTTTTTTAGGCGGACCTAAAACGGATCCTCCATGTACCCCTATGGAGGCATGGATGTCAGCGGAGACATGTCCGCTGACATCTGCTCCGCTCCGCTCCGCCAAAGTGTGACGGAGGAAAACCCTATTTTTCCTTCCGTCGGCGGAGCGGATCGGATGACGACGGACTCTACGGTCCGTCATCATCCGATTCCCCATAGGGGAGAGCGGCGCTCTGACAGGGCGGTCCCTGCACAGTGTGCGGGGACCGCCCAGTCATCCGTCGGCTCAGCGGGGATCAACGGAGCGATCCCCGCTGAGCAAGCGGAGCTTCACGGGGCGGATCTGCACGGATCCGCCCCGTGTGAAAGGACCCTTTAGTGTCACTTTAACCGTAGTGTCCTGCAGTAGTGACCCTTCTTGGAGGGTCTTTCCCTTCATTTCTTAATATGTTCGTTTTTCAGGTCGCATGGACTGCGCCTTGTGGTATTTACCATGAGGCGAAAGGTTAAGATATCAACTATATTTTGGAATTTAAACTACTGGAAGTTACATAAGTAACAAAATCTGCGGTTGATCCAGCAACGCCCACAGTACTTTTTCAATGGGTCAATAGGCGCAGCAGCAGGACACAAGAGCACGCCCGCACGAGTGTCCCGAAGGAGATTGCTTCTCCGATCCACGAGCGCCGCTGAGGGACCCCCAGAAGAGGAGGATCGGGGCCACTCTGTGTAAAACCAACTGCACAGAGGAGGTGTGGCATGTTTGTTATTATTTTTTATTTTTTTTAAACAAGGGTTTATTTATTTAATTTTGGTGCCTTCTAATGAGACCACCCATCCTTGGATAAAAACTTATTGCTTCTTATTTTTGATACATTGAGGACTGGATGTTGATACATTTTATTACTTTTGTATCTCTGTTCAGATTTTTTATCTGTGTTTCTTTGTATTGTTTACAAAACTTTTCAATAAAATGGAAAAACATTTTTATACATTGTATCCTTTCACTTCCTTTTATGTCTTTGTCTCTATCACTCATCTTCCAATGTCCCTCTGCTGTAAGATATCTGCGATACTTGGAGGGTCCGGACAGCGTCATTTGTAAAGCGTACTACACGGTAGGGTGTTCCAGAAACTCCATTGTCTCCTATCGACCCTCCAGCATTCTATATGCAAAGTCTGTGCGCTTCCTCTTCCAGAGAGATAATTGAATGTGGATTTATTGTACAGTAATCCACTTTGTCATGAGGGATCTCCTACTGATTGTGGATTCACAGGTGATTACCTGGAAGTGAAGCACACCTCGCTGTGTAATGTGAATTGTTACCCCCTGCCCGGGTCTCATTATAAACCCCCCACGCCGCGAAGCTGTCCGAGATGTTTACTGACTGCTAATCTGCACAAACTTTCCAGCTCCACTCCTCCAGAATAACAATGACACCATCCGCAGAGGCAGCAAGGTGGAACGAGGCAAATTAAAACCAAACATGCAGAGGTAGAACGGTGTCGCAGCCCACAGCAGGCGCCTTGCAGAATAACCGTGGCGAGATTTTTTTTCACGCCGCATTCCGTCTCGTTGAGATCGACTGCGTTTTTTTTTTCACGGCAGGCGTCATGGATTTTTAAATGGCGGCCACGGATTTCAAGCGTGATGGCGCAGAAGAAAATGACTAACGCCGCGTACACACGATCGGAATTCCCAATGAAAAAAGTCAGACGGAGTCCGTTGGGGTTTTTTTTATCGGAAATTCCAACCGTGTGTGGGCCCCATCGGAGAAATTCCGATGAATTCCATCAAAATTTTCAAATAGAACCTGTTCTATTTTTTTCCCAGAAGTCTGCACTATGATACAAATCAGATTTTGGGCATCCCCTGCAACAAAAATGTCATCTTTGGTGAGGTACTCCCAAACGGGAAATCACGTCTAAAGGAATGCAGACCCTGCCACTTTCCTCATTTCAGCCCTGCAGGTGCAGCAGCTGATTGATAATTATAAAGTCACTCCCATTAGATTCACTGCATGTGGACAAACAAACAGCTATTTCTTCAGAAAAACAAAAGGTAGGAATCTGCAATAAAATGTATTAACCCTTTCATGCCTAATGCCATGTACACACGATCGAGTTTCACGGCGGTGAAAACACCGCCGTGAAACCCGACGGGAAAAACGAGGGTCAGCTTGGTCCCCTACAAACGGCCATTTTTCACGACATGTTTTCTCTTGGTCGAGAAAACCGGCCGTGTGTAGGCTCCCTAGCAGTTTTTCCCTATGGGAAAACTGCCGCGGAAAAAATGCCGTGATTCGCGACGAGAAAAATTAGAGCATGTTCTCATTTTTCTCGTCGTGATTCTTGTCGTTTTTCTCATCGGGAAAAATGCTGGAAAGCCTACACACGGCCGTTTTTCTCATCCGAGAGAAAAAATGTCATTTTTCCCGACGAGAAAAGTGATCGTGTGTACGCGGCATAAGCCTATTTTTTTTACATTTGTTGCTTACAAGTTAAAATCTGTACTTTTTTTTAAAAAAAATTACTTGGAACCCCCAAACATTATATATTATTAAATTAAATTAAATCTGATCCCTTACTGCCCTTGTGACAGTAATAGGTAGTGAATGGCAGGGCCGCCATCAGAAATTTTTAGGCCCCTTACACAGCTTCAGGCATGGGCCCCATGGAGCAGAGGAGAACCAGGGGGGGGGGGTGCTGCCGCCGCAAGTTGAGAAGCGGGGGGGGGCTGCCGCAAGTTGAGATGCAGGGGGTGCCACGATTTGAGGAGCGAGGGGGTGCTGCCGCCGTAAATTCTTGAGGTCGGGGACTTGGCTTTGGGTGCGGACGAACAAAAAAGAGAAAAAAATAACAAAAAAAAAAGGGGGGGATTGCAAAAAAAAATAAAATTAATAAAAAAAATTTAGAAAAAAAAGGGGGGTTGCCATCCAGGGCCCTGGGGACCTCCGGGCTCCTTGCAAAAAGTAAATAAAAAAAAATATATAAATAAAATAAAAAAAACATTAAAAAAATTATTTAAAAAAAGGGGGGGGGGTTGCCATCCGGGGGCGCCCTGTGGACCTCTGGCCTCCTTACAAAAAAAAATTTAAAACAAAAAAAAAAATGTGGGTTGCCATCCGGGCCCCTGGGGACCTCCGGGCCCCTTACAGGTACCCCCCTGATGGCGGCCCTGGTGACAGGTACTCTTTTTGGAGGGATCTGGGGGTCTAAAAGACCCCAAATCCTTCCTTTGCATTTAAAAGTATTCAGATTGCCAAAATCTGCGTTTCTGAATGCTGTCATTTTTTTCAAATCGGCGCCATTGGCAGCCAAGTAAAGGGGAAGTGACGTTGTGACGTCGCTTACAGGATTTTACACCGGAGACCCGATCGAAACTGAATCCGGCTTCGTACGGGTCTCAGTCCTGGCGGCCGACGCGCTGAATGGTGGCTCGGGCCTCCCGGTGGGACGGGAGGCACGGGAAGAGCGGCGGAAGGCGGCGGAATGGGGGGGGGGTAGGCATCCCCTCTTGCTCCTTTAGGATAACAGCCGAGCGGCTTTTAGGCGCATTGGTTGTTATCACTTAAAAGCCAACCGCTGCCTCTAAAAAACGGTACAGGGGCGATACCTGCGGCTGCATATCCTCCCGATATAACCCCTTCAATCCGAGAACGCATATTTAGCGTACGGTCGGCGTGAAGGGGTCTGCAATGTACAGAGATCACCCAGAGGGGAGGGATTTATTTTTTCTAAATAAAAGTGGAGTTAGTCTTTAAGTGTTTTCTCTATAGGGTATAATTCTTACATGTCAACATTTCAAACAAAAGACAGACAACAGTTTCATCTGCTTTCATTGGAATTTTCTATAGAATGTGACCCTGAGAATCGTTATAACGTGACACCACCTTCACTGACTATAATGGCAAATAGCTGCATTTCTCATAATGACTGCCGGAAGAAATGTCTTTGGAACCCGAAGAATTTTATTTGTATAATAAGGTATTTCACATATTTAATTCTTCGAGGCTTCAGGGACTTCTCGGGAAAAAAAGGCGTCTGAAAAAAGGTGGTTGTATGGTACGGTGCCATAAAGACATCTTCTGGGGAAGTAATAACATGTACTAGTGTGAAAACATACACATAAAAGGGTTAGGCATACAATGGATGCCTAATGCCCTGTGCACACGATCGGAATATCCGATGACACTGAAGCGGTACCCTTTCTAATATTTCAAAATCCACTTTAAGTGTTGGCATTCAGGCAAGGGATGGGTTCAATGACAGGGTGATGGTATGTGATGACAGGTCCACTTTAATTGCTGGGGTTCTGGCATGTAGAGGGTTAAGTGTAAAGGTGATAGTATCTGATGACAGGTCCACTTTAAGTGTTGGTCTTTGGGCAGGTGAAGGGTTAGGAGTAAGGTTGATGGTATCTGATGACAGGTCCACTTTAAGTGTTGGTCTTTGGGCAGGTGAAGGGTTAGGAGTAAGGTTGATGGTATCTGATGACAGGTCCACTTTAAGTGTTGGTCTTTGGGCAGGTGAAGGGTTAGGAGTAAGGTTGATAGTATCTGATGACAGGTCCACTATAAGTGTTGGTCTTTGGGCAGGTGAAGGGTTAGGAGTAAGGTTGATGGTATCTGATGACAGGTCCACTTTAAGTGTTGGTCTTTGGGCAGGTGAAGGGTTAGGAGTAAAGTTGATGGTATCTGATGACAGGTAAACTTAAAGTGTTGGTCTTTGGGCAGGTGAAGGGTTAGGAGTAAGGTTGATGGTATCTGATGACAGGTCCACTTTAAGTGTTGGTCTTTGGGCAGGTGAAGGGTTAGGAGTAAGGTTGATGGTATCTGATGACAGGTCCACTTTAAGTGTTGGTCTTTGGGCAGGTGAAGGGTTAGGAGTAAGGTTGATGGTATCTGATGACAG
The DNA here is from genome assembly GCA_029206835.1 of Rana muscosa. Taxonomy (NCBI): domain Eukaryota; kingdom Metazoa; phylum Chordata; class Amphibia; order Anura; family Ranidae; genus Rana; species Rana muscosa. Next base: position 83,697,188 of record CM055124.1, read on the forward strand.
GTCCACTTTAAGTGTTGGTCTTTGGGCAGGTGAAGGGTTAGGAGTAAGGTTGATGGTATCTGATGACAGGTCCACTTTAAGTGTTGGTCTTTGGGCAGGTGAAGGGTTAGGAGTAAGGTTGATGGTATCTGATGACAGGTAAACTTAAAGTGTTGGTCTTTGGGCAGGTGAAGGGTTAGGAGTAAGGTTGATGGTATCTGATGACAAGTCCACTTTAAGTGTTGGTCTTTGGGCAGGTGAAGGGTTAGGAGTAAGGTTGATGGTATCTGATGACAGGTCCACTTTAAGTGTTGGTCTTTGGGCAGGTGAAGGGTTAGGAGTATGGTTGATGGTATCTGATGACAGGTCCACTTTAAGTGTTGGTCTTTGGGCAGGTGAAGGGTTAGGAGTAAGGTTGATGGTATCTGATGACAGGTCCACTTTAAGTGTTGGTCTTTGGGCAGGTGAAGGGTTAGGAGTAAGGTTGATGGTATCTGATGACAGATCCACTTTAAGTGTTGGCGATCAGGCAAGGGGTGGGTTCAGTGAGAAGGTGAAGGTATCTGATGACAGGTCCACTTTACTTACTGGGGTTCAGGCATGTAGAGGATTTAGTGTAAGGAAGGGTGGTATCTGATGACAGGCCTACTTTAAGTGTTGACTTTCAGGCAAGGGGGTTCAATAAAAGGATGATGGTATTTTGATGACGGGTCCACTTTATTTATTAAGGTGCGGGCAGAAGAAGCGTTAAGTGTAAGTTGGATGGTATCTGATGACAGTTCCACTTTCAGTGTTGCCATTCAGGTAAGGAGTGGGTTCAATGACAGGGTAATGGTATCTGATGAGAGGTCCACTTTAAGTGTTGAGTTGCGAGTAGGCGGAATGTTAAGTGTAAGGGCGATAGTATCTGATGGCAGATCCACTTTAAGTGTTGGTCTTTGGGCAGGTGAAGGGTTAAGAGTAAGGTTATGGTATCTGATAATAGGTCCACTTTAAATGTCAGGATTCTAGCAGGTGTAGGGTTAAGTGTAAGGTTGCTCGTATTCCATGACATGTTCATTTTAAGTGTTGGAGTTTGGGCAGGCAGAGGGTTAAGTTCAAGGGTGGTAGTTCCTGCTGACAGGTTAACTTTTGGTGTTGGGGTGCAAGCAGGTGGAGGGCTAAGTGTAAGGGCGATGGTATCCAATGACATGTCCACTTAAAGAGTTGGGGTTGAGGCAGGAGGAGGGTTATGTGTAAGGGTCATAGTATCCAATAATAGGCCCACTTTATGTGTTGGGGTTCAGGCAGGCAGAAGGTTAAGTGTAAAGGTGATGGTAATTGATGACAGGTCTACTTTTAGTGTTGGGGTTCTGGCGGGTGTAGGGTTAAGTGTAGGGTTGATGGCATCACACGACAAGTCCATTTTAAGTGCTGGGGGTTGGGCAAGCTGAGGGTAAGTGTAAAGGTGATGGTATCTGATGATAGGTCCACTTTAATTGTTGGCGTTTGGACAAGGGGTGGGTTCAATCACAGGGTTATGGTATCTGATGACAGGTCCACTTTCGGTGTTGGGGTCGAAGGCTGATAACAAGTCTGCTTTAGGAATTGAGGTCCAGGCAGACAGAGGGTTAAGTGTAATGCTATCCGATGACAGGTCCACTTTAGGTGCTGGGGCTGGGCAAGCTGAGGGCTAAGTATAAGGGTGATTGTTGGTGTTTGGGTAAGGGGTGGGTTCAATCACAGGGTTTAGGGATGAGCTTCGTGTTCGAGTCGAACATACGTTCGACTCGAACATTGGCTGTTCGATCGTTCGACGAAGATCGAACGATTTGGGCCGTTCGCGCCAAATTCGAGTGACGCGAACGGCCCACAATGCACTACGCCATCGCAGTGTCATCCAGGCGCTGTGATTGGCCAAGCATGCACTGTGACCCCGCATGCTTGGCCAATCACAGCGCCGGCAGCGAGGAGAGCAATGATTGGCCACAGGCAGGATGCCTGTGGCCAATTATTGCTGAGGGTGTTTAGTACACGCCCCACACTATAAAAGGCCGCCAGCACGGCGGCCTAGTGTAGTGTGTTCCGGAGCAGGGATAGAGTAGCATAGGCAGGGACAGTGACTGTTATTTCTTTCTTGCTTAACCTGGATTCCTTTAGTTTAGGGAAAGAGAAGGATAGGTAGGGAGAGTGTCAGTGTGTTTTGTGCTTCTGCTATAGTGTGCTTAAAAAAAAACATTTATTCTAGGGACAGAAAACTCTAGGTAGGGACAGTGTCAGTTTCTTTCACTCTGCAAGTCCTTGTTTCCAGGGACCTGGAAGGACAGTGAGTGAATTGTCCTTTTGCTATATTGTGATTAAAAAAAACATTTATTCTAGGGACAGAAAACTCTAGGTAGGGACAGTGTCAGTTTCTTTCACTCTGCAAGTCCTTGTTTCCAGGGACCTGGAAGGACAGTGAGTGAATTGTCCTTTTGCTATATTGTGATTAAAAAAAACATTTATTCTAGGGACAGAAAACTCTAGGTAGGGACAGTGTCAGTTTCTTTCACTCTGCAAGTCCTTGTTTCCAGGGACCTGGAAGGACAGTGAGTGAATTGTCCTTTTGCTATATTGTGATTAAAAAAAACATTTATTCTAGGGACAGAAAACTCTAGGTAGGGACAGTGTCAGTTTCTTTCACTCTGCAAGTCCTTGTTTCCAGGGACCTGGAAGGACAGTGAGTGAATTGTCCTTTTGCTATATTGTGATTAAAAAAAACATTTTTTTCTAGGGACAGAAAACTGTAGGTAGGGAGAGTATTTTTTTTCTTTCACTCTGCAAGTCCTTGTTTCCAGGGACCTGTAAGGACAGTGAGTTAATTGTCCTTGTGCTATATTGTGCTGAAAAAAACATTTATTCCAGGGACAGAAAACTCTAGGTAGGGACAGTGTCAGTTTCTTTCACTCTGCAAGTCCTTGTTTCCAGGGACCTGGAAGGACAGTGAGTGAATTGTCCTTTTGCTATATTGTGATTAAAAAAAACATTTTTTTCTAGGGACAGAAAACTGTAGGTAGGGAGAGTGTTTTTTTTCTTTCACTCTGCAAGTCCTTGTTTCCAGGGACCTGTAAGGACAGTGAGTTAATTTTCCTTGTGCTATATTGTGATTAAAAAAAACATTTATTCTAGGGACAGAAAACTCTAGGTAGGGACAGTGTCAGTTTCTTTCACTCTGCAAGTCCTTGTTTCCAGGGACCTGGAAGGACAGTGAGTGAATTGTCCTTTTGCTATATTGTGATTAAAAAAAACATTTATTCTAGGGACAGAAAACTCTAGGTAGGGACAGTGTCAGTTTCTTTCACTCTGCAAGTCCTTGTTTCCAGGGACCTGGAAGGACAGTGAGTGAATTGTCCTTTTGCTATATTGTGATTAAAAAAAACATTTATTCTAGGGACAGAAAACTCTAGGTAGGGACAGTGTCAGTTTCTTTCACTCTGCAAGTCCTTGTTTCCAGGGACCTGGAAGGACAGTGAGTGAATTGTCCTTTTGCTATATTGTGATTAAAAAAAACATTTATTCTAGGGACAGAAAACTCTAGGTAGGGACAGTGTCAGTTTCTTTCACTCTGCAAGTCCTTGTTTCCAGGGACCTGGAAGGACAGTGAGTGAATTGTCCTTTTGCTATATTGTGATTAAAAAAAACATTTTTTTCTAGGGACAGAAAACTGTAGGTAGGGAGAGTGTTTTTTTTCTTTCACTCTGCAAGTCCTTGTTTCCAGGGACCTGTAAGGACAGTGAGTTAATTTTCCTTGTGCTATATTGTGATTAAAAAAAACATTTATTCTAGGGACAGAAAACTCTAGGTAGGGACAGTGTCAGTTTCTTTCACTCTGCAAGTCCTTGTTTCCAGGGACCTGGAAGGACAGTGAGTGAATTGTCCTTTTGCTATATTGTGATTAAAAAAAACATTTATTCTAGGGACAGAAAACTCTAGGTAGGGACAGTGTCAGTTTCTTTCACTCTGCAAGTCCTTGTTTCCAGGGACCTGGAAGGACAGTGAGTGAATTGTCCTTTTGCTATATTGTGATTAAAAAAAACATTTATTCTAGGGACAGAAAACTCTAGGTAGGGACAGTGTCAGTTTCTTTCACTCTACAAGTCCTTGTTTCCAGGGACCTGGAAGGACAGTGAGTGAATTGTCCTTTTGCTATATTGTGATTAAAAAAAACATTTATTCTAGGGACAGAAAACTCTAGGTAGGGACAGTGTCAGTTTCTTTCACTCTGCAAGTCCTTGTTTCCAGGGACCTGGAAGGACAGTGAGTGAATTGTCCTTTTGCTATATTGTGATTAAAAAAAACATTTATTCTAGGGACAGAAAACTCTAGGTAGGGACAGTGTCAGTTTCTTTCACTCTGCAAGTCCTTGTTTCCAGGGACCTGGAAGGACAGTGAGTGAATTGTCCTTTTGCTATATTGTGATTAAAAAAAACATTTATTCTAGGGACAGAAAACTCTAGGTAGGGACAGTGTCAGTTTCTTTCACTCTGCAAGTCCTTGTTTCCAGGGACCTGGAAGGACAGTGAGTGAATTGTCCTTTTGCTATATTGTGATTAAAAAAAACATTTTTTTCTAGGGACAGAAAACTGTAGGTAGGGAGAGTATTTTTTTTCTTTCACTCTGCAAGTCCTTGTTTCCAGGGACCTGTAAGGACAGTGAGTTAATTGTCCTTGTGCTATATTGTGCTGAAAAAAACATTTATTCCAGGGACAGAAAACTCTAGGTAGGGACAGTGTCAGTTTCTTTCACTCTGCAAGTCCTTGTTTCCAGGGACCTGGAAGGACAGTGAGTGAATTGTCCTTTTGCTATATTGTGATTAAAAAAAACATTTTTTTCTAGGGACAGAAAACTGTAGGTAGGGAGAGTATTTTTTTTCTTTCACTCTGCAAGTCCTTGTTTCCAGGGACCTGTAAGGACAGTGAGTTAATTGTCCTTGTGCTATATTGTGCTGAAAAAAACATTTATTCCAGGGACAGAAAACTCTAGGTAGGGACAGTGTCAGTTTCTTTCACTCTGCAAGTCCTTGTTTCCAGGGACCTGGAAGGACAGTGAGTGAATTGTCCTTTTGCTATATTGTGATTAAAAAAAACATTTTTTTCTAGGGACAGAAAACTGTAGGTAGGGAGAGTATTTTTTTTCTTTCACTCTGCAAGTCCTTGTTTCCAGGGACCTGTAAGGACAGTGAGTTAATTGTCCTTGTGCTATATTGTGCTGAAAAAAACATTTATTCCAGGGACAGAAAACTCTAGGTAGGGACAGTGTCAGTTTCTTTCACTCTGCAAGTCCTTGTTTCCAGGGACCTGGAAGGACAGTGAGTGAATTGTCCTTTTGCTATATTGTGATTAAAAAAAACATTTTTTTCTAGGGACAGAAAACTGTAGGTAGGGAGAGTGTTTTTTTTCTTTCACTCTGCAAGTCCTTGTTTCCAGGGACCTGTAAGGACAGTGAGTTAATTTTCCTTGTGCTATATTGTGATTAAAAAAAACATTTTTTCTAGGGACAGAAAACTGTAGGTAGGGAGAGTGTTTTTTTTCTTTCACTCTGCAAGTCCTTGTTTCCAGGGACAGAGAAGGACACCTGAAGGTAGCCCTTATTGCTTTTTTCCCATCTCCCTGCAGGCCATCTATTAGAATGTCTGGAAGGCAAACAAGGAGAGGCAGACAGTCAGGAGGCAATAAAAGAGGGCAAGCAGGCTCTGTGTCTGGGGGCAACAGTGCTGGTCGTGGACGCGGTGCATTGTCATCAGCACATGGCCATGGGACACGCTTGTCCTTCTTTTCGGCAGCTGGACATGTTGAGCCACATCATGCCGAAGACTTGGTAGAGTGGATGACCAAGCCCTCCTCCTCCTCCTCATCCTCTCTCACCCAGGCTCAGGGTACTGGAAAAGCAGCTGCCAAAGCGTCGTCTTCCCTGGTATCAATGTCAGACAAATCATCAGTCACTCCTTCCCTAGACCCACCATGTCCTCCTCCTGAGGAGTCCCCCGAACTGTTTCAGCACAGTGTTGGGTACATGCTCCAGGAGGATGCCCAGCGTTTCGAAGGGTCTGATGATGAAACCCAGCTAGAGGAAGGCAGTAGCGTGAGAGCAGACAGAGGGGATGCTCAAGAAGGACACCAATCTGGCAGTCATGTTCCAGCAGCTGCAGCATACTGCCAGATTGGCTCCAGTGATGAGGAGGGAGGGGATGATGAGGTCAATGACTCCACGTGGGTGCCTAATAGGAGAGAGGAGGAGGAGGAGGATGAGGAGGAGGCACATCTCCAACGAGGCAGGATGCCCTTTGGTGGCCAGCGTAAGGGCAGTACACCGACGGAATCACACCGCAGAGCTCCGCCTGTGCAGGGCGCTGCCTCTGCCCGTCATTCAAAAAGTTCTTTGGTGTGGGCCTTTTTTGAGGCTAGTGCATCAGATCGCACAGCTGCTGTTTGCAACATATGTCTCAAGCGTATATCGCGTGGCCAAAACATCAGCCGCTTGGGTACCACATGCCTGACCAGACATATGTTGACCTGCCATGCAGCTCGTTGGCAAGCCTACCTCAAAGACCCACACCAAAGAACAAAGCGGACCTCTCCTTGCACCGCATCAGCTGGGATCTCCAACCCCACTATAACTTCAGTCCTCTCTGAAACATGCACTGAGAGGAATGAAGGTGTAGAATTAGGTGTGTCACAGCCAAGTACTTGCGCCCACTCTGCTAGCAGTACACCGACGTCCGATTCTAGCAGGCAAATTTCCCTGCCCCAGCTGCTGGACCGTCGAAAGAAGTTCACTCCCAGCCATCCACATGCCCAGCGGTTGAATGCTAGCTTGGCTAAATTGCTAGCGCTTCAACTGCTGCCTTTTCAGTTGGTAGACTCGGCCCCCTTCCGTGAGTTTGTGCAATGTGCGGTTCCTCAGTGGCAGGTTCCCAAACGCCACTTTTTCTCACGGAAGGCTATTCCGGCTCTCTACCGGCATGTGGAAGGCAATGTCTTGGCCTCGCTGGACAGGGCGGTCAGCGGTAAGGTGCATATTACCGCTGACTCATGGTCCAGCAGGCATGGACAGGGACGTTACCTTTCTTTCACGGCCCATTGGGTCACTCTTTTGGCAGCTGGGAAGGATTCAGGACAAGGTGCAGTAGTGTTGGAGGTTGTCCCACCGCCACGCCTCCAAAATGCTACTACTGGTTGTGACACACCTCTCTCCTCCACCCCCTCCTCTTCTTCTTCCTCCATGGCCTCTTCCTGTGGTTTGTCCTATGAACCAGCGGTGCTCCGTAGCCGTTCACGGGGCTACGCAAGTACGCAGGCAAAAAGATGCCATGCCGTGCTTGCGCTGGTGTGTTTGGGGGACAGAAGCCACACTGGGGCAGAGGTCCTGTCTGCTCTGCAGGGCCAGGCCGAGAGGTGGTTGACGCCACGCCAGCTTAAGCCAGGAATGGTGGTTTGCGACAATGGCACCAACCTCCTCTCCGCCCTCCGACAGGGACAACTGACCCATGTGCCCTGTGTGGCTCACGTCCTTAACCTGGTGGTGCAGCGGTTCTTGGGCAGGTACCCGGGCTTACAGGATGTCCTGAGGCAGGCCAGGAAAGTCTGTGTGCATTTCCGCAGATCTTATAATGCCAGTGCTCGCCTGGCTGAGCTGCAAAAGGAGTTGAACCTGCCCAAGAACCGCCTTATATGTGACATGCCCACCAGGTGGAACTCAACGTTGGCCATGCTGCAGCGGCTGCACACGCAGCAGAGGGCCATCAATGAGTACCTGTGCGACTACGGCACCAGGACAGGGTCAGGGGAGCTTGGTTTTTTTTCTCCACGCCAGTGGGGCATGATCAGGGATGCATGCACTGTCCTGGCACCATTTGAGGAGGCCACGAGGATGGTGAGCAGTGACAGTGCATGCATCAGTGACACTGTACCTCTTGTCCACCTGTTGGAGCACACGCTGCGTGGAATAATGGACAGGGCACTTGAGGCAGAACAGAGGCAGGAAGAGGAGGACTTCCTTGCCTCTCAAGGCCCCCTTTACCCAGACAGTGTTCCTTCTGTCCCACCCATCGCACAGGAAGAGGAGGAGGAGGAGGAGGAGGAGGAGGATTGTGTCAGCATGGAGGTGGAGGCTGGCACTCAGCATCATCAGCAGCAGTCTTTTAGGGATGATTTACAGTCCCAAGAAACCAGTGGACTTGTACGTGGCTGGGAGGAGGTGGCTGCGGATCATGTCGTCCTTAGTGACCCAGAGGACTCCGGAGCGAATGCCTCAGCAAACCTACGCTGCATGGCCTCCCTGATCCTGCAAAGTCTGCGGAAGGATCCTCGTATTCTTCGGATCAAGGAGAGGGACCATTACTGGCTGGCCACTCTCCTTGATCCACGGTACAAGGGTAAGGTTGCGGACCTTATGTTACCGTCGCAGAGGGAGCAGAGGATGAGACAACTCCGGGAGGCCTTGCAGAAAGGTCTGTGCAACGCGTTCCCAGAGACTGGGAGGTTGCAAACTCCTGGTCCTGGACAACGAGTTGCTGAGGCTTCGGCCAGTCAAAGAAGGAGCGGTGGGGAAGGTGGCCGTCTGACCGATGCGTTCAGACAATTCTTTAGTCCGCAGCCCCAAAGTATGATTGGTTCCAGCAACCATCGCCAGCGTCTGATAAACATGGTGCAGGAATATCTAGGGGCAAGGTCAGACTTGGACACCTTCCCCACCGAAAATCCTCTGGCTTACTGGGTCTTGAGGATGGATCACTGGCCAGAGCTTGCACAGTATGCAATTGAGCTACTGGCCTGTCCTGCATCCAGCGTTCTTTCGGAACGCACATTCAGTGCTGCTGGAGGATTTGTCACGGATCACAGGGTGCGCCTGTCCACCGACTCGGTTGATCGACTGACTTTCATCAAGATGAACCAGTCTTGGATCACCACCAGCTACCACACACCTGATGCTGATATAACAGACTAATTGATTTTAAAATGTCACATCCCTTCAAGACTGATGCTGATGCTGAGTGCCTGTGCTGTTATGTTGACTGGCTATCCTCCTCCTCCGAGTCCTCAATGATACGATTGATGATGATAGCTTGGAAGATCATTTTTGTTTATGGGTGCCGCCACCAGTGCCTAACGCCCAATTTTTCAGCCCCTGTTTAACAGGGGCGTGTAATTACAATTTTTGAAGCAATACTTTGCAACAGGGCTCATTGCTGTGCTCCAAGTACAGTATCTGTGAGGAGTTGCAGTGTTGTGCCACCAGTGCCTAAGGCCCAATTTTTCAGCCCCTGTTTAACAGGGGCGTGTCATTACAATTTTTGAAGCAATACTTTGCAACAGGGCTCATTGCTGTGCTCCAAGTACAGTATCTGTGAGGGGTTGCAGTGTTGTGCCACCAGTGCCTAAGGCCCAATTTTTCAGCCCCTGTTCAACAGGGGCATGTAATTACAATTCTTGATCTAATAATTCACAGCAGGGCCCATTGCTGCACCCACCAAGAGTAACTGTCAGGGCTTACAGTGTTGTGGCACCAGCACCACCATCAAAGGCCCAATTTTTACTACCACTGTTCAACAATTATATGTAATTAAAATTCCTGATATAATAGTTGACAGCAGGGCGTTCCAGCACCAACCAAGAGTAACTGTGAGTGCTTACAGTGTTGTGCCAACACCAACAACTAAGGGGCCTATTTCTGCAGAGTATATACGGCAGGTCCCTACTTTCAAACATCCAACTTACAAACGACTCCTACTTGCAAACGCAAGAAGACAACAGGAAGTGAGAGGAAATCTACCACTAGGAAGGAAAATTCTCTCCTGTAAGAATAAATATGGGAGAAAGGTGTCTCCTCTGTACTGATGCTTTATCAGCAATCCTTGTTTCAAGAAAAACACCACATTTCAAAAACAGTTGTCATTGGGACGGAAAGTGAGGTGAAATGTTCTGAACAGGGGCACAGACAGCAAAACAAATGTTACAGGGGTGATAACCCTTACCTATGTTTTCCAAAAAGTTTAAAAATAGATTTTTGGGCTGGAGCTACACTTCAACAATGTACCTGTTCAAAATTACAAACAGATTCTACATAAGAACAAACCTACAGTCCCTGTCTTGTATGCACCGCCTGTATACGGCTGTTCAGAGTATATAGGGCCTTTTTTATTTTATGTGCGGGGTTCCCCTTAATATCCATACAAGACCCAAAGGGGCTGGTAATGGGCTGGGGTAGGGGGGGGGGGTCATGGGGTAGCTATGCCATTTTTCTTAAAGAATTTCATCCATATTACCGGGACCAGACATTACATTAAAGCCGCAAGCAGTTTTAAATGGCTTTTTTTTCCTTTAGAAGTGTCATTTTGTGCAGGGACAGTTCTAAACACGGGAAACACGTGGCACTTCACAGGCATACTTTAGACACCCCCCAGGTACGATATTTAAAGGAATATTTGACTTTTTTTTTTCACTTTATGCATCATTAAAATGACTGCTCCCGAAAAACGACCGTTTTTAAAACTTCTTTTTGCATTGATACATGTCCCCTGGTGCAGAACCCGGGTTCCCAAACCCTTTTTAGGACAATAACATGCATAATAGTTGTTATAATTAGCACTTTAGAATTCGAACGTTCGCATCCATTGTATTTAATAGGGTTCTAATGTTCGTTCGAACTTCCGGTCCGTTCGCGGGTTCTGGTGCGAACCGAACCCGGGGGTGTTCGGCTCATCACTAACAGGGTTATGGGATCTGATGACAGGTCAACTTTCGGTGTTGGGGTCGAAGGCTGATGACAGGTCTGCTTTAGGTAACGAGGTACAGGCAGGCAGAGGGTTGAGTGTAAAGGTGATGGTATCTGATGACAGGTCTGCTTTAGGTAATGAGGTCTGGGCAGGTGGAGGGTTGAGTGTAAGGGTGATGGTATCTAATGACAGGTCTGCTTTAGGTAAGGAGGTCTGGGCAGGTGGAGGGTTGAGTGTAAAGGTGATGGTATCTGATGACAGGTCTGCTTTAGGTATTGAGGTCCGGGCAGAAGGAGGGTTGAGTGGAAGGGTGATGGTATCTGATGACATGTCCACTTTTGGTGTTGGGGTTGAAGGCTGATGACAGGTCCGCTTTAGGTAATGAGGTCTGGGCAGGTGGAGGGTTGAGTGTAAGGGTGATGGTATCTGATGACAGGTCTGCTTTAGGTAACGAGGTTCGGGGAGGCGGAGGGTTGAGTGTAAGGGTGATGGTATCTGATGACAGGTCTGCTTTAGGTAACAAGGTTCGGGCAGGTGGAGGGTTGAGTGGAAGGGTGACGGTATCTGACGACAGGTCTGCTTTAGGTAATGAGGTCCGGGCAGGCGGAGGGTTGAGTGTAAGGGTGATGGTATCTGATGACAGGTCTGCTTTATGTAACAAGGTTCGGGGCAGGTGGAGGGTTGAGTGGAAGGGTGACGGTATCTGATGACAGGTCTGCTTTAGGTAATGAGGTCTGGGCAGCCGGAGGGTTGAGTGTAAAGGTGATGGTATCTGATGACAGGTCTGCTTTAGGTAATGAGGTCTGGGCAGGCGGAGGGTTGAGTGTAAGGGTGATGGTATCTGATGACAGGTCTGCTTTAGGTAACGAGGTCTGGGCAGGTGGAGGGTTGAGTGTAAAGGTGATGGTATCTGATGACAGGTCTGCTTTAGGTATTGAGGTCCGGGCAGAAGGAGGGTTGAGTGGAAGGGTGATGGTATCTGATGACATGTCCACTTTTGGTGTTGGGGTTGAAGGCTGATGACAGGTCCACTTTAGGTAATGAGGTCTGGGCAGGTGGAGGGTTGAGTGTAAAGGTGATGGTATCTGATGACAGGTCTGCTTTAGGTAACAATGTTCGGGGCAGGTGGAGGGTTGAGTGGAAGGGTGATGGTATCTGATGACAGGTCTGCTTTAGGTAATGAGGTCCGGGCAGAAGGAGGGTTGAGTGGAAGGGTGTTGGTATCCACTGACATGTCCACTTTTGGTGTTGGGGTTGAAGGCTGATGACAGGTCTGCTTTAGGTATTGAGGTCAGTTGCAGGCGGAGGGTTGAGTGGTGATGGTATCTGATGACAGGTCTGCTTTAGGTAATGAGGTCCGGGCAGAAGGAGGGTTGAGTGGAAGGGTGTTGGTATCCACTGACATGTCCACTTTTGGTGTTGGGGTTGAAGGCTGATGACAGGTCTGCTTTAGGAATTGAGGTCAGTTGCAGGCGGAGGGTTGAGTGGTGATGGTATCTGATGACAGGTCTGCTTTAGGTAATGAGGTCCGGGCAGAAGGAGGGTTGAGTGGAAGGGTGTTGGTATCCACTGACATGTCCACTTTTGGTGTTGGGGTTGAAGGCTGATGACAGGTCTGCTTTAGGTATTGAGGGCAGTTGCAGGCGGAGGGTTGAGTGGTGATGGTATCTGATGATAGATCCACTTTAAAAAGCAGAATAGATACAGATACAATGTAATATTTAAGCAATGTGTTGGAAATCTGTTTCATTGTTGCCCATTAGCACCAAGACAATCGCTGACAATCGTCAGAAATTTGGTCACACCAGGGGGAACGCCTTATGGGGCGCAAATCGCTCAGGTGCTGATGTGTGATCCATTGTTACCCTAATAGCGAGCGGCAGTGCATTGCGCAGCATAAAAATGCAGATGTGCATTGTACGGCATTCATCATCGCAGCCCAACGCGTCCGGTGTGAACGAGCCCCTAAGCGGATCGCGTTTTTTATCGCCCCCGATAAATAGTCGCTCTTACACCTCGATCATTTCTAACGGAACGAAGATATTTAGCCGGGTCGCGCAGCGAGATTGGGTCTCAGAGTGTGCGGATTTATAAATACAGCTGTTGTGACTGTGATCCGCTCTTGGTAGCGCAGGGCGACGTCTAATTCTGTCCTCTGAATAATAGTACAGCTGCAGAGCCCCCCCTCGGTCCGCTCCATCTAATCTGCTCCTTCTGACTCTTTACTGCTCCGGAAATCTGCTGCACTAAGCACAATCCGTGTTACGGCCACTGCAAAAAAAAAAAGCTTTATCGTCTTTAACCCCTTCGCCTTCCCGCATTGTGCTGATGACATCACTATTCAGAGGGATGATTTCCCTTTTCTTTCCTGGTTTACGCACCGCAGGCTCCTCCATACATCTGAGCGCCTGTCGATGGAGACGATTTGATTTCAGGCCGTGGACTGGCATGCCGCATCAGCGCTGACCTAGTGCTTTACATTGTGATGTGCGCAAAGCGTTTTGTGCCCCCCCCCCCGAAAAAAATAATCTTGGAGTACAAAGAAGTGACACGAGTTTGTTGCCGATTGTTAAACATGCGTTAAAGCGTGTTATGTTGCATGTTAACATTATTTTTTGGGGGGCGGTCATGAGGGGCGGGTGCCCTGGGCACTGTGGCATCATGTGATGTGGGGGGGGGGGCACCACAAAGAGGTTGGGGGGAGGGTATTTGTGTTGGGAGGGAGAATTTGGGGGGCGTCAGGGGATTAAAATTGTTCTATGAAGGGAAATTTGGGGAGGTGTGATAGGAGTGGTGATTTTAGGGGACTTGTGTTGGGGAGGGGGGATTGGGGAAGAAGGTTTGTGCTAGGAGGGGGAATTTAGGGGGGTTGTGCTAGAAAACATGTGGTGGGGGGGTGGGTGTGTGCTAGGAGGGGATTTTTTGTTTTTTGGGGGGGAGGGGGGATTTGTGCTAGAGGGATGATTGGGGGGATTTGTGCTAAAAAACATAATATGGTAAGGGGGGGAGGAGGGGATTTGTTTGGGGGGGGGATTTATGAATTGCAATCATAACAAATGACCGGAAAAAAATAAATAACGAATAAAACAAAAACAAAAAAAAAAAAAAAAATTCGGCAGTGCACGTCTAGTTTCTTGGCCAAATGAGCTCCTTCTCCTTTTTGGGCGATAAGCTTAGCGCAATTTTTAAACATGCATTTTGGGGTGTGTTTATTAGAGAGTAACGGCGCCCAAATGCGCGTCGTGCGTTTCGCCGCAATTTATTATGCGATTTCAAATGCTTGGCTCTGTTCCAATGCTCCAACGCCCACAAGCTCCCTCGCCAGGAACTGGCATCTTCTACCCAGCTTCTCCGGGGTGCTGGTCTTTGGCTGTCTTGATTGGCCAGCGCGGTATGACATCACACCCGCACATGCGAGGACTGCAGTCATCCCAACGCACACAGGCAGTGTCCCGGAATGTAAACTGAGCAGCATACATATCTACAGCGTATTACGAAGAGGCAGGTAAGCGTATTTTATTGCAGAAGATGCAAAAAAGAGCCTGCCTGTTTACAAATGTTATTTTTCCAACTTTAGTTCCACTTTAATGCAGCGCATGCGCGTTAACGTGGCGCACCGGGGGCGTCAAGGTTTGAATGGGCCCTAAATGTATTTTGAAATGCTGCCAACGCAACTTTCTGCCAACTTTAATTATATTATTTTTCTTCCTGTCTGTCAATTGCACTACTACCTGCGTCACATGTTTCAGGCACTGGGAGCTGGAATGAATTTTGTAAACATAGAGAAGGAGAGGTGGAAAGGAGCCAGGCAACGTGATGGTGACACGGGAAAAAAATTCCTTTTTTTTTTTGCAACATTCACTCATTTACAGCATTTTAATGAGCAAAATCCTGGGACCCATTTACACCTCCACGTTGCGGTAATGTGTGAGTTACTACGAGCCATAATTGAATGGCATTGATTTCATGTAACATATGTTGCTCTATTGTAGTGCCATTCATTTTGAATGACACCTCAATGCACTTGCATTGTAGCGCGCCACAAGGTCGGTGGTGGATTGGATTAGGAAAAAAAGGACCATGCCCTTTTTTAGGCGCATTTTGGTGCCTTGGCAGCCCATTCATTTTGAGTAGGCTGCCTTATTGCTCACACTTTACAAAACGCATGTTAACACACTTCAAAGAAGAAAATGGGCCCTGAACGATTCCACTTCTAAGCGATATTGCGGTAAAATTAATTTTAATAACATTTTTACCAATTTTAGTTACCACACTGCAAAAAAATGGGTACTGAGAGTTTCTGTTTCTAAGCAATTTCGAAGCAAAAAAGATTTACCAAAATTTACCCAAAACTTTTACCGCACTGCATAAAAAGGGTACTGATAGTTTCTGCTAATTTCCCCAAAACATTTCCACTTCTAAAGCAATTTCAAAGCAAAGTCATTTCACCAAAATGTTACCGATTTTAATTAATGCACCACAAAGGAGTCAATGGGCCCTGAAAGTTTCCAATTTAGAAGAAAAACAAGTTTTACCAAAATGTTGCCAATTTTAGCTAACGCAGCACAAAGAAGTCAGAAAGTTTCTGCTTCTAAGCAATTGCAATGCAAACAATTTTTACCAAAATTTCCCCAAAACATTTCCAGTTCTAAAGCAATTTTACAGCAAAGTTATTTTACCAAAATGTTACCGATATTGCGCCGCAAAGGAGTCAATGGGCCCTGAAAGCTTCCAATTTGTAGAAAAATAGCTTTTTACCAAAATTTTCCCAATCGCAGCACAAAGACGTCAATGGGCCTAGAAAGTTTCTGCTTCTATGCAATTGCAAAGCAAAACATTTTACCAAAATTTCCACAAAACATTTTTCTTCGAAGCAATTTCAAAGCAAAAACATTTTACCATAAGTTTTAGTTACTGCACTGCAAAAAAAAAAAAAAAATTGATGGGTACTGAGAGTTTCTGCTTATAAGCAATTTCAAAGCAAACATTTTTTACCAAAATTTCCCCAAAACATTTTTACTTCGAAGCAATTTCAAAGAAAAACACATTTTACCATAAGTTTACCAATTTTAGTAAACACACCGCAAAGTAGTCAATGGGCCCTGAAAATTTCCACTTATAGCCAATTTCGGAGAAAAAAAATTTTCCCAAAATGTTCCCAATTTTAATTAATGCAGCATAAAGAAGTCAATGGGCCAGGGAAGTTTCTGCTTTCTAAGCAATTGCAAAGCTAAAAAAAATAACCCAAATTTTACCATTTTTAGTTAACACGCTTTCCACTTCTAACCAATTTCGAAGCAAAATACATTTTTACTAAAATTTTACCAAGTTTAGTTAACACTCTGCAAAGAAGTCAATGGACCCTGAATGTTTCTGCTTCTAAGAAATTTCAAATCAAAAACATTTTACCAAAATTTTACAGATATTAGTTAATGCACCCCAAAGAAGTCAATGAGCTAAAAGTTTCCACTTCTAAGCAATTTTGCTGCAAAATAAATTTTTACCAATCTTAGTTAATGTATCGCAAAGAAGTCAATAGGCCCTGAAGTTTTCCGCTTCTAACCAATTTCAAAGCAATGTTTTTTTAACAAAATGTTACCGATTTTAATTAACGCACTGCAAAGAAGTCAATGGGCCCTAAAAGCTTCCACTTCTAACCAATTTTGTAAAAAACAAATTTACCAAAATGTTAGCAATTTTATTTTTTTGCAGCACACAGAAGTCTATGGACCCAGAAAGTTTCTGCTTCTGAGCAATGGCAAAGCAAAAAATTTTACCAAAATTCCTGGGATGTATTTTTCGGCAGATATTGGCCCATCTATAGAAGCCTTAGTCCTCTCTGGGTCCCCCTTTTTCCTGATGCTAACTTTAGAATAAACATTCTCTGCTGTGAAGGTAATTGCAATGGCGTAAACTCGCTGATTCTATTATCATCTCAATGACTTGTTGTGAAAACACCTCATGTGATGATGGTAATAGGGGGAGGGGGGAGCATTTGATCTTTAATTATACCTTTAATAATAATTCTGCCTCTGCTAACAATGAATTGGCTGTAATGATGGCACACTTCAGATTCTTTCATCGCTGGAACCACTTTTTCTTCTTGTCTTGTAAGAAGGATCTATTCCTGAATGTCGGATTATTTCTTGCAGTCTTACGCAAGTCAGAAGCAACCATTCTCCTTCCCTTCTCTCTCTGATGCAGTAGTGTATTTAGGATTTGTGCTGCCCTAGGCCTGACTAAACTTGTGCACCCCCTAAATATGACCCACCCCTTTCTGTCAAGGCCACACCCCTTGCTGTTTAAGATCCACCCTGAAATTTTCGAGTGGGGACACTAGTTCTGAGGGCCTGGGGGGGGGGCAATGAATTCCCTTAATTGGCATAGATTTCCTCTCACTTCCTGTTTGGCTATGGGGCAGGAAGTGAAGGGAGATCTCTACAATGGGACAAGGATGGCAAATAAACTGTCAGGGGCTATAACCGTCCCTTACTCTATCCAAAATGAAGTGTTGCCTGTAGTTCTAATTTAAGCACAAATTTCTGATAATTTTATGGAGAGGACTAAGAAGATATAATATAACCATGCCAAATTGCCAATGGTGCAGCAAGCAGCACCCCCCCCCCCCCCCACAGTTGCGGAATGCCGGCCGCCCGCATACCGGTGGCATACCGGAGGCAATTTGCCTCTCAGCCCAGTCCTTCCCATAAGACTGGCGCTACACTAACAGTGTAGCGCAAGCCGGCGGAGACTCTTTCCGTGCTGCCCCCCCTGAAAAGTGCTGCCCTAGGCCTGGGCCTTGTTGGCCTAGGCCAGGATACAGCATTGCTCTGATGGCCATAAAAATTCTTATCTTATTGAGTTACTACGGTATGTAGTGGAAACACTGTAATTCAGGGACATCATCTGAGATACAGCATCCTAGGGACTGAGGTCCTGGATGTGGGACTGTCCCAGCAAATTCAGAACAGTTGGCATTTTTTTTACTGTGCCTGTAACAGTTGCCTCCAGGACAGCAGTACAAATATTGCCACCCTTCCCCCATACTGCAATAAAATGTTTTTTTTTCCTGTGTCCCCATTGGAATCAGGACCACCAATGTAATGAGCATTCTTCCCACTGACCACCAATGTAAGGAACATTCTTCCCACTGGCCACCAATGTAAGGAACATTCTTCCCACTGATCACCAATGTAAAGAACATTCTTCACACTGATCACCAATGTAAGGAACATTCTTCTCACTGATCACCAATGTAAGGAACATTCTTCCCACTGATCACCAATGTAAGGGACATTCTTCTCACTGATCACCAATGTAAGGGACATTCTTCCCACTGATCACCAATGTAAGGGACATTCTTCCCACTGATCACCAATATAAGGAGCATTCTTCCCACTGATCACCAATGTAAGGAACATTCTTCCCACTGATCACCAATGTAAGGAACATTCTTCCCACTGATCACCAATATAAGGAACATTCTTCCCACTGATCACCAATGTAAGGAACATTCTTCCCACTGATCACCAATGTAAGGAGCATTCTTCTCACTGATCACCAATGTAAGGAGAATTCATCCCACTGATCACCAATGTAAGGAGCATTCTTCCCACTGATCACCAATGTAAGGAACATTCTTCCCACTGACCACCAATGTAAGGAACATTCTTCCCACTGATCACCAATGTAAGGGACATTCTTCTCACTGATCACCAATGTAAGGGACATTCTTCCCACTGATCACCAATGTAAGGGGCATTCTTCTCACTGATCACCAATGTAAGGGACATTCTTCTCACTGACCACCAATGTAAGGAACATTCTTCCCACTGATCACCAATGTAAGGAGCATTCTTCCCACTGATCACCAATGTAAGGAGCATTCTTCCCACTGATCACCAATGTAAGGAACATTCTTCTCACTGATCACCAATGTAAGGAACATTCTTCCCACTGATCACCAATGTAAGGGACATTCTTCTCACTGATCACCAATGTAAGGGACATTCTTCCCACTGATCACCAATGTAAGGGGCATTCTTCTCACTGATCACCAATGTAAGGGACATTCTTCTCACTGACCACCAATGTAAGGAACATTCTTCTCACTGATCACCAATGTAAGGAGCATTCTTCCCACTGATCACCAATGTAAGGAACATTCTTCCCACTGGCCACCAATGTAAGGAACATTCTTCTCACTGATCACCAATGTAAGGAGCATTCTTCCCACTGATCACCAATGTAAGGAGCATTCTTCCCACTGATCACCAATGTAAGGAACATTCTTCCCACTGACCACCAATGTAAGGAACATTCTTCCCACTGATCACCAATGTAAGGGACATTCTTCTCACTGATCACCAATGTAAGGGACATTCTTCCCACTGATCACCAATGTAAGGGGCATTCTTCTCACTGATCACCAATGTAAGGGACATTCTTCTCACTGACCACCAATGTAAGGAACATTCTTCCCACTGATCACCAATGTAAGGAACATTCTTCTCACTGATCACCAATGTAAGGAGCATTCTTCCCACTGATCACCAATGTAAGGAGCATTCTTCCCACTGATCACCAATGTAAGGAACATTCTTCCCACTGACCACCAATGTAAGGAACATTCTTCCCACTGATCACCAATGTAAGGGACATTCTTCTCACTGATCACCAATGTAAGGGACATTCTTCCCACTGATCACCAATGTAAGGGGCATTCTTCTCACTGATCACCAATGTAAGGGACATTCTTCTCACTGACCACCAATGTAAGGAACATTCTTCCCACTGATCACCAATGTAAGGAACATTCTTCTCACTGATCACCAATGTAAGGAGCATTCTTCCCACTGATCACCAATGTAAGGAGCATTCTTCCCACTGATCACCAATGTAAGGAACATTCTTCCCACTGACCACCAATGTAAGGAACATTCTTCCCACTGATCACCAATGTAAGGGACATTCTTCTCACTGATCACCAATGTAAGGGACATTCTTCCCACTGATCACCAATGTAAGGGGCATTCTTCTCACTGATCACCAATGTAAGGGACATTCTTCTCACTGACCACCAATGTAAGGAACATTCTTCCCACTGAGTGATCACCAATGTAAGGAACATTCTTCCCACTGATCACCAATGTAAGGGGCATTCTTCCCACTGATCACCAATGTAAGGGACATTCTTCCCACTGATCACCAATGTAAGGAACATTCTTCCCACTGATCACCAATGTAAGGAACATTCTTCCCACTGATCACCAATGTAAGGGACATTCTTCCCACTGATCACCAATGTAAGGAACATTCTTCCCACTGATCACCAATGTAAGGAACATTCTTCCCACTGATCACCAATGTAAGGAACATTCTTCCCACTGATCACCAATGTAAGGGACATTCTTCCCACTGATCACCAATGTAAGGAACATTCTTCCCACTGATCACCAATGTAAGGAACATTCTTCCCACTGACCACCAATGTAAGGAACATTCTTCCCACTGATCACCAATGTAAGGGGCATTCTTCCCACTGATCACCAATGTAAGGAACATTCTTCCCACTGATCACCAATGTAAGGAACATTCTTCCCACTGATCACCAATGTAAGGAACATTCTTCCCACTGATCACCAATGTAAGGAACATTCTTCCCACTGATCACCAATGTAAGGAACATTCTTCCCACTGATCACCAATGTAAGGAACATTCTTCCCACTGACCACCAATGTAAGGAACATTCTTCCCACTGATCACCAATGTAAGGGGCATTCTTCCCACTGATCACCAATGTAAGGGACATTCTTCCCACTGATCACCAATGTAAGGGACATTCTTCCCACTGATCACCAATGTAAGGAACATTCTTCCCACTGATCACCAATGTAAGGGGCATTCTTCCCACTGATCACCAATGTAAGGAACATTCTTCCCACTGATCACCAATGTAAGGAACATTCTTCCCACTGATCACCAATGTAAGGGACATTCTTCCCACTGATCACCAATGTAAGGAACATTCTTCCCACTGATCACCAATGTAAGGAACATTCTTCCCACTGACCACCAATGTAAGAAACATTCTTCCCACTGATCACCAATGTAAGGAACATTCTTCCCACTGACCACCAATGTAAGGAACATTCTTCCCACTGATCACCAATGTAAGGGACATTCTTCCCACTGATCACCAATGTAAGGAACATTCTTCCCACTGATCACCAATGTAAGGAACATTCTTCCCACTGACCACCAATGTAAGAAACATTCTTCCCACTGATCACCAATGTAAGGAACATTCTTCTCACTGATCACCAATGTAAGGAGCATTCTTCTCACTGACCACCAATGTAAGGGACATTCTTCCCACTGATCACCAATGTAAGGGACATTCTTCCCACTGACCACCAATGTAAGAAACATTCTTCCCACTGATCACCAATGTAAGGAACATTCTTCCCACTGATCACCAATGTAAGGGACATTCTTCCCACTGATCACCAATGTAAGGGACATTCTTCCCACTGATCACCAATGTAAGGAACATTCTTCCCACTGATCACCAATGTAAGGAACATTCTTCCCACTGATCACCAATGTAAGGAACATTCTTCCCACTGACCACCAATGTAAGGGGCATTCTTCCCACTGATCACCAATGTAAGAAACATTCTTCCCACTGGCCACCAATGTAAGGAACATTCTTCCCACTGATCCCCAATGTAAGGAACATTCTTCTCACTGATCACCAATGTAAGGGACATTCTTCTCACTGATCACCAATGTAAGGAACATTCTTCTCACTGATCACCAATGTAAGGGACATTCTTCCCACTGATCACCAATGAAAGAAACATTCTTCCCACTGATCACCAATGTAAGAAACATTCTTCCCACTGGCCACCAATGTAAGGAACATTCTTCCCACTGATCACCAATGTAAGGGACATTCTTCCCACTGATCACCAATGTAAGGGACATTCTTCCCACTGATCACCAATGTAAGGAACATTCTTCCCACTGATCACCAATGTAAGAAACATTCTTCCCAATGATCACCAATGTAAGGAACATTCTTCCCACTGATCACCAATGTAAGGGACATTCTTCCCACTGATCACCAATGTAAGGAACATTCTTCCCACTGATCACCAATGTAAGGAACATTCTTCCCACTGATCACCAATGTAAGGAGCATTCTTCCCACTGATCACCAATGTAAGGAACATTCTTCCCACTGATCACCAATGTAAGGAACATTCTTCCCACTGATCACCAATATAAGGAACATTCTTCTCACTGATCACCAATGTAAGGAACATTCTTCCCACTGATCACCAATGTAAGGAACATTCTTCCCACTGATCACCAATGTAAGGGACATTCTTCCCACTGATCACCAATGTAAGAAACATTCTTCCCACTGATCACCAATGTAAGAAACATTCTTCCCACTGGCCACCAATGTAAGGAACATTCTTCCCACTGACCACCAATGTAAGGGACATTCTTCCCACTGATCAGCAATGTAAGGGACATTCTTCCCACTGATCACCAATGTAAGGAACATTCTTCTCACTGATCACCAATGTAAGGAGCATTCTTCTCACTGACCACCAATGTAAGGGACATTCTTCCCACTGATCACCAATGTAAGGGACATTCTTCCCACTGACCACCAATGTAAGAAACATTCTTCCCACTGATCACCAATGTAAGAAACATTCTTCCTAATGATCACCAATGTAAGGGACATTCTTCCCACTGATCACCAATGTAAGAAACATTCTTCCCACTGATCACCAATGTAAGAAACATTCTTCCCACTGGCCACCAATGTAAGGAACATTCTTCCCACTGACCACCAATGTAAGGGACATTCTTCCCACTGATCAGCAATGTAAGGGACATTCTTCCCACTGATCACCAATGTAAGGAACATTCTTCTCACTGATCACCAATGTAAGGAGCATTCTTCTCACTGACCACCAATGTAAGGGACATTCTTCCCACTGATCACCAATGTAAGGGACATTCTTCCCACTGACCACCAATGTAAGAAACATTCTTCCCACTGATCACCAATGTAAGAAACATTCTTCCTAATGATCACCAATGTAAGGGACATTCTTCCCACTGATCACCAATGTAAGGGACATTCTTCCCACTGATCACCAATGTAAGGAACATTCTTCCCACTGATCACCAATGTAAGGGACATTCTTCCCACTGATCACCAATGTAAGGAACATTCTTCCCACTGATCACCAATGTAAGGAACATTCTTCCCACTGATCACCAATGTAAGGAACATTCTTCTCACTGATCACCAATGTAAGGGGCATTCTTCTCACTGACCACCAATGTAAGGAACATTCTTCTCACTGATCACCAATGTAAGGAACATTCTTCCCACTGTCCCCAATGAACTGGTTTGAGGAGACTTTCCTTGAAACCTGAAAACTATTTTTAGGGTTCCTCTGGAGTAAAATGGTTGAGAAAGGCTGACATAAAAGGTATTGTATAAAAAAAAGTAGAATTGAACTGCGAGACGTATGGACAGCTTTAGTCCTGTAGGCCCAGAGTCGGTATGGTAGATCAAAGTGGCCGCCCCCCTCCTCCGCTGCTGCTCTCAGAGCCCTCGGGAAAGCGGCAGCTCCTGTACCAGAGAGAAAATTAAAAAGAAATGAGGGAAATCTGCAATTTAAAGTCCAACTCTCAGGACGATAATACAGCGAGATTTCTTCTTCTCCCAGCAGTTTGGGTTCACGATCTCTTGTTCCAATCCTTCACTTTGTCTGCCAGACCCAACTCTTGTCCGCTAATGATGAGAAGCTCCAGCAATTATCTGTAAAAGATCCAGATTTACTGAGGTCGGTGCTGTGGAGACGGCTGACAAAGAAACTTTAGTTTCATGGTAAAAAAAAAAAAAGAGCGAGAGAAATAGAGAGGGAAGATGAGAGAGAGAGAGAGAGAGAAAGCAAGAGGGAGAGAGAATGAGAGATGGAGGAAGAGAGAGAGAGAGAAGATGAGAGAGAAAGGGGGAGAGAAAGAAGGGGAGAGAGAGAAAGAGGCAAGATGAGGGAAAGGGAAGATGAGAAAGAAGATGAGAGAGAGAGAGAGAGGAAGAAGCGGAGAGAGAAAGCGAGAGGGGGAGAGAGAGAGAGAGAAGATGAGAGAGAGAGAGAGAGAGGGGGGAGAGAGAGAGGGGGAGAGAGAGGGGAGAGAGAGAGAGAAGATGAGAGAGAGAGAGAGAGGGGGAGAGGGGGGAGAGAGAGGGAAGATGAGAGAGAGAGAGATAGGGGAAGGGGGGAAGAGAGAGAGAGAGGGGGAAGATGAGAGCGAGAGAGGGGGGGAGAGAGAGAGGGGGAGGGAGAGAGGGAAGAGAGAGGGAAGATGAGAGAGAGATAGAGGGAAGAGAGAGGGAAGATGAGAGAGAGATAGAGGGAAGATGAGAGAGAGGGAGAGAGAGGGTGGAGAGAGAGATAGGGGGAAGGGGGGAAGAGAGAGAGGGAAGATGAGAGAGAGAGAGACACACAGAGAGAGAGAGAGAGAGACAGAGACAGAAACAGAGAGGAAAGATGAAGTAGAGAAGGTGAGGGAAGATGAGAGAGAGAGAGAGAGAGAGAGGGGAAATCTGAGAAAGAGAAGGAAGATGAGAGGGAGAAGGAAATGGAAGATGAGGGAGAGAGAGATAGAGAGAGGGAAGGATGATGAGAGGGAGAAGGAAAGGGAAGATGAGAGACAGAAGAAGAGGGAAGATGAGAGAGAGAGAGAGAGAGAGAGGGGGAAGATGAGAGGGGGGGGGATAAGAGAGAGAGAGAGCGGGAGTGAGAAAATTAGAGACCGAAGATGAAAAAGAGAAAAAAAGGGAAGATGAGAGGAAGAGAGAGAGGTGAGAAAAGAAAAAGATGAGAGAAAGAAAGAAGAAAGAAAGGGGACGAGAGAGAGAGAGAGAGAGATTAAAAGAAACCGAGAAAGAAAAAGATAGAGAGAGGAAGGGAAGACAAGAAAGAGAGAGAGAATGAGCGAGAGAGGTAAATATAAAGAGAGAAATAGATAGAGAGAGAACTAGAGAAGGATAGAGAGGAGCGAGAGAAAAGAGAGAAAGAGAATGAGAGAGAGAAATTTAGGGGACAGATGGAAAGACAGGTATACATTATATATACATTGTTATAAAGTGATGGAGAGGAGAGGGTAAAGAGAGAGAGAAACAGAACGAGATAGAAGTATGAGAGGAAGAAAGCGTGACATGTGATATGTAGGAAGAGTAAACCAGAGAGGACAGATGGAAAGACATATATTTAATATAGATACACATTTATATTCTTATAAAAAGAGAGAAAGACAGAAAGGTGACAGGTAGTGAACAAACTATAGGGGACAGATGGAATGACAGATATACATGGTTATAAAGAGAGAGGGAGGGAGAGAGCAATGAAAAAGAGACAGAAAAGGATAAAAATGTGAGAGAGTGATGGAAACAGAGGAAAGAGAGAGAGAATAAAGAGCAGAAAAGAGAAAAAGTGTGTGTGTGTGGGACAAGAGAGGAGGGAGAGAAAGAAAGAAAGAAAGAAAGAAAGGAAGAAAGAAAGAAAGAAAGAAAGAATGAATGAACGAGATAGAAATATGAGAGGGAGAGCGTGACTTGTGATATGTAGCAAGAGTAAACCAGAGAGGAAGAGAGGACAGATGGAAAGACAGATATTTATTATACACATTTATATTGTTACAAAGAGAGAGAAAGACAGAAAGGTGACAGTAGGGAAAAAACACTATAGGGGAAAGATGGAATGACAGATATACATACATTGTTATAAAGAGAGGGAGAGAGAGAGAGAAGATGAGAGAGAGAGAGAGGGGGGGGGAGAGAGAGAGAGATAGAGAGAGAATAAAGTGTAGAAAAGAGAGAAAGTGGGGGAGGAGTGATGGCAAATTACAAAAGGATGAAAACAGAGAAGAAAGAAAAAAAGAAAGAAAGAGAGGAGGGAGAAGGAAAGAAAGAAAGAATGAAAGAAAAAGAGGAGGAAGAAAGAAAGAAAGAGAGGAGGGAGAGAAAGAAATAAAGAGAGAGGAGAAAAAATAAAGAATGAAAGAAAGAGAGGAGGAGGAAGAATGAAAGAAAGAAAGAATGAAAGAAAGAAAGGAGGAGGAGAAAGAAAGAAAGAAAGAAAGAGAGGAGGAGGAAGAAGGACTGAAAGAAATAGAGGAGGAGGAAGAAAGAAAGAAAGAAAGAAAGAAAGGAGAAGGAGGATGAAGAAAGAAAATGGAGGAGGAAGAAAGAAATAAAGAGAGGAGGGAGAGAAAGAAAGAGAGGAGTGAGAGAAAGAAAGAAAGAAATAAAGAAAGAGAGAGAGAAAGAAAGAAAGAGGGTAGGAAGAAAGAAAGAGGGGAGGAAAAAAGAAAGAGGGGAGGAAAAAAGAAAGAAAGAGGGGAGCAAGAAAGAAAGAAAAAGAAAGAAAGAGGGGAGCAAGAAAGAAAGAAAAAGAAAGAAAGAGGGGAGCAAGAAAGAAAGAAAGAAAGAAAGAGGAGAGGAAAAAAGAAAGAAAGAAAGAAAGAGGAGAGGAAGAAAGAAAGAAAGAAAGAGGGGAGCAAGAAAGAAAGAAAAAGGAAAGAAAGAGGGGAGCAAGAAAGAAAGAAAGGGAGGAGGGAGAGAAAGAAAGAAAGAAAGAAAGAAAAAGAAAGAGAGAGGGGAGCAAGAAAGAAAGAAAGGGAGGAGGGAGAGAAAGAAAGAAAAAGAAAGAAAGAGGGGAGCAAGAAAGAAAGAAAGAAAGAAAGAGGAGAGGAAGAAAAGGAAGAAAGAAAGAAAGAAAGGAAGAAAGAAAGAAAGAAAGAGGAGAGGAAGAAAGAAAGAAAGAAAGAGGAGAGGAAGAAAGAAAGAAAGAAAGAAAGAAAGAAAGAAAGAAAGAAAGAAAGAAAGAGGGGAGCAAGAAAGAAAGAAAAAGAAAGAAAGAGGGGAGCAAGAAAGAAAGAAAGAAAGAAAGGGAGGAGGGAGAGAAAGAAAGAAAGAGAGAAAGAAAGAGAGAAAGAAAGAAAGAAAGAAAGAAAGAAAAAGGGGAGGAAGAAAGAAAGAGGGGAGAAAGAAAGAAAGAAAGAGGGGAGGAAGAAAGAAAGAAAGAGGGGAGGAAGAAAGAAAGAAAGAGGGGAGGAAGAAAGAAAGAAAGAAAGAGGGGAGGAAGAAAGAAAGAAAGAAAGAAAGAAAGAGGGGAGGAAGAAAGAAAGAAAGGACTAATAAGGCGACCATGCTGTTGGCTATACTTGATTACACCCTGGATGTGCGGAATCTTCTGTCGCCCTCTCCCTGTGTGTTGGTGATGCGGTGGGGGGCGGCGGTGAGCCGTGGGGGGGGGGGGGGGACGCCGAGTAGGTGCTGAAAGGAGAACAGATTGTCGGCTATCGTGATTTGATGGGATTTAAAATGGAAAGGCAGATTCTCTGGAGCTGCAGTGCTTTTAAATATGTTTCGCCACTAATCCTCAAGCGCAGCGCTCTCACAAGGAGACATCACCCCCGGCGCCCCCCACACGTGCTCCCTGGGCCCGGACACACGCTCTAGGGGTCTCCGATGACATCTTGTGCCCCCCCCATCCCTATTGAATAACGTGTATTTGAAGTGAAAGGGAGCGCGGGGGCAATCTGCTTTCCGACACCCTTCACTTTGCTCCTTGCAGCTTTAGATGGACAAAAATAAAAAGAGTTCCAGACCCCAAGAACCCCGACAGCAGGCCGGGCCAATCTTGTGATTTGGCCTATTAGGGCTTTTATCTGAAGGGGGCTACACACTGAGCAATTTTACTAAAACTCCATCTAAACCCTAACTCAAAGATAGGATTTTGTTAGCTCTGTTTATCCTATTAATACTATATATATATCATTATATTATTATTAATACAGACAATATAAAGAACCTTCATCCCGAAAATGAAAGCGTTATTAAACCCAAAAACAAAAATGTAATATATTGCAGCTTACCAATTCTTAAATGTGGTGGCTGCTTTAGTTTTCATTTTTAGACTTCTTACCTTTTTTTTTTACCTGGTGATCCTGCCAGTGAGCCTGTGATTTTTTTACTTCCTTTTCCAGGCCAAGCTGTGGAGCAAAAATGGCAGTTAGAGGGTTGAGACAAACCATTTATCACTGGCAGGGGTGCTTACAATGGTAAACTTTTATGCTGCTCTCTCTCCTTGTGCAGGGTGACTGGTCTAGTCTCCGCCCCCTCCTGTCGTTTTCTACAGGCAGTCTGTAGTGGGTGGGGCCTGCTAGGCCCCTCCTACAGCTCTGCTCTTTCTCCTTGTACAGGATGACTGGTCTTGTCTCCACCCCCTCCTGTAGTTTTCTACAGGCAGCTTGTAGTGGGTGGGACATGTAGGGCCCCTCCCACATCTCTGCTCTTTCTCCTTGTGCAGGGTGACTGGTCTTGTCTCCGCCCCCTCCTGTAGTTTTATGCAGGCAGTCTGTAATGGGTGGGGCCTGCTGGGCCCCTCCCACAACTCTGCTCTTTCTCTCCTTGTGCAGGCTGGCTGGTCTTGTCTCCGCCCCCTCCTGTAGTTTTCTACAGGCAGCTTGTAGTGGGTGGAGCCTGCTGGGCCCCTCCCACAGCTCTGCGCTCTCTCCTTGTACAGGGTGACTGGTCTTGTCTCCGCCCCCTCCTATAGTTTTCTACAGGCAGCTTGTAGTGGGTGGAGCCTGCTGGGCCCCTCCCACAGCTCTGCTCTCTCTCCTTGTACAGGGTGACTGGTCTTGTCTCCGCCCCCTCCTATAGTTTTCTACAGGCAGCTTGTAGTGGGTGGAGCCTGCTGGGCCCCTCCCACAGCTCTGCTCTCTCTCCTTGTACAGGGTGACTGGTCTTGTCTCCGCCCCCTCCTATAGTTTTCTACAGGCAGCTTGTAGTGGGTGGAGCCTGCTGGGCCCCTCCCACAGCTCTGCTCTCTCTCCTTGTGCAGGGTGACTGGTCTTGTCTCCGCCCGCTCCTGTAGGTTTCTGTAGTAGGTGGAGCCTGCTGGCCCCTCCCACAGCTCTGCTCTCTGCACAGGATATGCACAGCGCAGTGATGATGTCACTGCTACTTTTACAAGGTAATATCTGGGTTTGCTTAGCCATTTGGTGCACACAAAGTGGAATTATATCCTTTGTGGCTCCTGACTGAGAAATACATTTAAATGAAAGTTGTGTGAGTTTAGCTTTAAATACTCGCACCTCTTCTTCTTACATTGCTCACATCCAGCCAATAAAAAAGAAAACGTTTGGAACAGCTTTTTTGGGATTTATCAATGTGTCCCCACTGTGATATTTCCCTGCACATCCTGTCCTGGTGACACCCAAATTGTCAGAGCGTGGAATAGTGTCACCGCAGCAGGAAGTGAAGGCAAATCCCAGGTAATGAGCACTGCGTCTCCCCCCGAGCCGACCCATTTGTGTGACAATTAATATTTGCTAATGTCTTCCTGCTGCTCCTGAGACCTGATTGGCCGCGAGTCCTACGACCTGATTGGCCGGGAGGAGTAGGGACTGCTGGGACTTGGGAGGAGAAGCGGGGGGGACCGCGGCAAAAAGTGTGACCTGGATGGGGTAAATGCGGGGCAGGCCGGGGGGCCTGGCGGGCGGCGGGCGAGCGCCAGGGGTGGGGTGGGTTGTGGTTGGTTGCCTTGCTGGGGGGGTGGGATGGGTCCACCCCCCCAAGAAAATTGGGCACCAGCCACCACTGAGGGGGACCCCCTTGTATGGTGGTGATGATGTCAGGCTATTTCTATAAAAGAACAATCCATTCACAGAAACATATGTGGACGTGCCGATCATTTATCACCATCACAGATAATGAAGGGAAACTTCTGCTCCCAACAAGTGAGACATTTCTCTCCACTCAACTGACTTCCTGTCCACTAAGACCATTGAAGGTCCCGGCTGGTCGTCTCGGCTCAACCTCCTTTAGCCTAACATGGCTCTTCATGGAGAATAATGGGCTGCACAGCGGGCACAGAGCTTGAATCACAATCAAAGCAGATTTATTTATTTTTGAGTTTTGAAGAGACACAATGGAATGTGTGAAAGAGATCAGAGAGTGCAGCAAATCTGCAGATAAAACCAGATAATCCCACAACCTATCTGAGCCGACCTGAGAGCCGAATGTACATTGTGTAGTAATAATAGTGTGTGACTGTGGGGGAGGGGACATTAGAGTGTAAGTTCCTCTGGTACAGAGACTGATGTGACTGTGGGGGGAGGGGACATTAGAGTGTAAGCTCTTCTGGCACAGAGACTGATGTGACTGTGGGGGAGGGGACATTAGAGTGTAAGCTCTTCTGGTACAGAGACTGATGTGACTGTGGGGGGGGACGGGACATTAGAGTGTAAGCTCCTCTGTACAGAGACTGATGTGACTGTGGGGGAGGGGACATTAGAGTGTAAGCTCTTCTGGTACAGAGACTGATGTGACTGTGGGGGAGGGGACATTAGAGTGTAAGCTCCTCTGGTACAGAGACTGATGTGACTGTGGGGGAGGGGACATTAGAGTGTAAGCCACTCTGGTACAGAGACTGATGTGACTGTGGGGGGAGGGGACATTAGAGTGTAAGCTCCTCTGGTACAGAGACTGATGTGACTGTGGGGGAGGGGACATTAGAGTGTAAGCGCCTCTGGTACGGAGACTGAAGTGACTGTGGGGGGGGGGGACATTAGAGTGTAAGCTCCTCTGTACAGAGACTGATGTGACTGTGGGGGAGGGGACATTAGAGTGTAAGCTCCTCTGGTACAGAGACTGATGTGACTGTGGGGGAGGGGACATTAGAGTGTAAGCTCTTCTGGTACAGAGACTGATGTGACTGTGGGGGGGGGACGGGACATTAGAGTGTAAGCTCCTCTGGTACAGAGACAGATGTGACTGTGGGGGAGGGGACATTAGAGTGTAAGCTCCTCTGGTACAGAGACTGATGTGACTGTGGGGGGAGGGGACATTAGAGTGTAAGCTCCTCTGTACAGAGACTGATGTGACTGTGGGGGGAGGGGACATTAGAGTGTAAGCTCCTCTGGTACAGAGACTGATGTGACTGTGGGGGAGGGGACATTAGAGTGTAAGCGCCTCTGGTACGGAGACTGATGTGACTGTGGGGGGGAGGGGACATTAGAGTGTAAGCTCCTTTGGTGCAGAGACTGAAGTGACTGTGGGGGGGGGGGGACATTAGAGTGTAAGCTCCTCTGGTACAGAGACTGATGTGACTGTGGGGGAGGGGACATTAGAGTGTAAGCTCCTCTGGTGCAGTGACTGAGAATGATCTAAATAATAATTGAGTTAACAATCCTACAACTTGATATTTTTGAAATAAACCCCGGAGTCCTTCCCGTGGAATGATAGGTCATGTTGATGGACATGGCAGTCATGATTATCTCGTGATAACGTTCCTCGTATCCTGTACTTGTAAATATTAATGTGGCTTTTCATATCGGATCAATGTCTGCGCACAGCGCCTGTCTCTCGGAATCACGTCTCCTGGCGGATTCCCTGTCTCCATCACCTGCTCTCTGGTCCCTCTCACCCTCTGTGCCTTCCTCTCTTGTATCACCTCCTCCCATGGCAGACCTTTACCCCTCTAATCTGTCACAGACAAGCTGCTGGGGAGATTGAGGGCTGCCGGAACATCCGCTGTGTACATTAATCCCCGGCTATATGTGCTGCATACCTAGAAAATGGATACAGATCTCAGGCCGATGGAAATCCTTCTCTCAATGATGACGCGGGATAGTTCTGTCATTGTTCCTGGAGTCCAATCTGACAATCGCTGTTGGTGGGATCAATACAAACGTTTTCGGATAATTTGAAGATTAGTGTAGACCAAAGTCTATTGGATGTTTAAGGGTTGCACAATTCAATGTGAACTGAGCTGGTCCAATGTGAACTGAGTTGGTCCAATTTGAACTGAGTTGGTCCAATGTGAACTGAGTCTGTCCAACGTGAACTGAGTCTGTCCAACGTGAACTGATGGGTCCAACGTGAACTGATGGGTCCAACGTGAACTGATGGGTCCAATGTGAACTGATGGGTCCAATGTGAACTGAGCTGGTCCAATGTGAACTGATGGGTCCAATGTGAACTGAGCTGGTCCAATGTGAACTGATGGGTCCAATGTGAACTGAGCTGGTCCAATATGAACTGATGGGTTCAATGTGAACTGATGGGTCCAATGTGAACTGATGGGTCCAGTGTAAACTGAGCTGGTCCAATGTGAACTGAGCTGGTCCCATGTGAACTGAGCTGGTCCAATGTGAACTGAGCTGGTCCAATGTGAACTGATGGGTCCAATGTGAACTGAGCTGGTCCAATGTGAACTGATGGGTCCAATGTGAACTGAGCTGGTCCAATGTGAACTGATAGGGCCAGTGTGAACTGATGGGTCCAATGTGAACTGATGGATCCAATGTGAACTGATGGGTTCAGTGTAAACTGAGCTGGTCCCATGTGAACTGAGCTGGTCCAATGTGAACTGAGCTGGTCCAATGTGAACTGAGCTGGTCCAATGTGAACTGATGGGTCCAATGTGAACTGAGCTGGTCCAATGTGAACTGAGCTGGTCCAATGTGAACTGATGGGTCCAATGTGAACTGAGCTGGTTCAATGTGAACTGAGCTGGTCCAATGTGAACTGATGGGTCCAATGTGAACTGAGCTGGTCCAATATGAACTGATGGGTCCAATGTGAACTGATGGGTCCAGTGTAAACTGAGCTGGGCCAATGTGAACTGAGCTGGTCCCATGTGAACTGAGCTGGTCCAATGTGAACTGAGCTGGTCCAATGTGAACTGATGGGTCCAATGTGAACTGAGCTGGTCCAATGTGAACTGATGGGTCCAATGTGAACTGAGCTGGTCCAATGTGAACTGATGGGGCCAATGTGAACTGATGGGTCCAGTGTAAACTGAGTTGGTCCAATGTGAACTGAGTTGGTCCAATGTGAACTGAGCTGGTCCAATGTGAACTAAGTTGGTCCAATGTGAACTGATGGGTCCAATGTGAACTGATGGGTCCAATGTGAACTGATGGGTCCAATGTGAAATGAGCTGGTCCAATGTGAACTGAGCTGGTCCAATGTGAACTGAGTTGGTCCAATGTGAACTGATGGGTCCAATGTGAACTGAGTTGGTTCAATGTGAACTGATGGGTCCAATGTGAACTGAGCTGGTCCAATGTGAACTGAGCTGGTCCAATGTGAACTGAGCTGGTCCAATGTGAACTGAGCTGGTCCAATGTGAACTGAGTTGGTCCAATGTGAACTGATGGGTCCAGGGTAAACTGATGGGTCCAATGTGAACTGAGTTGGTTCAATGTGAACTGATGGGTCCAATGTGAACTGAGCTGGTCCAAGGTGAACTGAGCTGGTCCAATGTGAACTGAGCTGGTCCAATGTGAACTGAGTTGGTCCAATGTGAACTGATGGGTCCAGTGTAAACTGATGGGTCCAATGTGAACTGAGCTGGTCCAATCTGAACTGGACAAAGGTGTCCAATGTGACCTGGACAAAGGTGTCCAATGCGAACTGGACAAAGGTGTACAATGTGAACTGGTTCAAAGGGTCCAATAGGAACTGGTTCAAAGGGTCCAATAGGAACTGGTTCAAATGGTCCAATAGAAACTGGTTCAAAGGGTGCAATAGGAACTGGTAAAGCGGTCCAATGTGTACTGTTTGAGTTGGCCTAATGCGAACAGGCTGAGTGGGTCCAATGTGAACTGGTACAATGGGTCCAATGTGAACTGGTTGGGTGGGTCTATTGTGAACTGGTTGAATGGGTCTAATGTGAACTTGATAAGGTGGTCCAAAGTAAACTGGTTTAGTGGGTCCATTGTGAAAACGATAAAGGGGTCCAATGTAAACTGGCTGAAAGGGTCTAATGTGAACTGGTTGAAAGGGTCTAATGTGAACTGGTTGAAAGGGTCTAATGTGAACTGGTTGAAAGGGTCTAATGTGAATTGGTTGAGTGGGTCCAGTGTGAACTGGTTGAATGGGTCCATTGTGAATTGGTTAAAAGGGTCCAATAGGAACTGGTTAAAAGGGTCAAATAGGAACTGGTTAAAGGGGTCCAATGTGTACTGGTTGAGTTGGCCTAATGTGAACTGGCTGAGTGGGTCCAATGTGAACTAGTACAATGGGTCCATTGAAACATGAGCGCCACACAACAAGTACCAGAGGGCCAATAATAAGCACCAAAGATGCAACATATCCATAAGGCTGTGAACCACACCACCTCTCCATGAACTTTTTATTAGATTTGGGTAGTGGTTCTCAACCACCAGGCTGTGGCCCATTGTCAGGCCATGGCCTCCCTCCTGCAGGGCTGCGGCTTCACTGAAAAAGCCTGAGTACTACTACTGAATGGAGGAATAAAAGTACCTTGGCTGAAACAATCCATTGATGAATTGACCTTCACTCGATGAATTTGATATAGTACCAGTGCTGCTAAGCCTGCGCACAGATAGACATTATTAGAAGAGGCACTGGCACAGGCCACCACGCAGGATCGTTAGCAGGCAGCGCTGGCATCTTAAGTTTCACGAATCACAACCAATGATTTGGGGAGCTATTCTTCCTTGGTGGACAGTGACACTATCCCACTGACACCAATGAGTTAAGGGATGTTCTCTCCTGGTGGACACTATCCCACTATCCCACCGACACCAATGAGTTAAGGGATGTTCTCTCGTGGGGGTCACTATCCCACTATCCCACCGACACCAATGAGTTAAGGGATGTTCTCTCGTGGGGGTCACTATCCCACTATCCCACCGACACCAATGAGTTAAGGGATGTTCTCTCCTGGGGGTCACTATCCCACTATCCCACTGACACCAATGAGTTAAGGGATGTTCTCTCGTGGGGGTCACTATCCCACTATCCCACCGACACCAATGAGTTAAGGGATGTTCTCTCCTGGGGGTCACTATCCCACCGACACCAATGAGTTAAGGGATGTTCTCTCGTGGGGGTCACTATCCCACTATCCCACCGACACCAATGAGTTAAGGGATGTTCTCTCCTGGGGGTCACTATCCCACTATCCCACCGACACCAGTGAGTTAAGGGATGTTCTCTCGTGGGGGTCACTATCCCACTATCCCACTGACACCAATGAGTTAAGGGATGTTCTCTCCTGGGGGTCACTATCCCACTATCCCACCGACACCAATGAGTTAAGGGATGTTCTCTCCTGGGGGTCACTATCCCACTATCCCACCGACACCAATGAGTTAAGGGATGTTCTCTCCTGGGGGTCACTATCCCACCGACACCAATGAGTTAAGGGATGTTCTCTCCTGGGGGTCACTATCCCACTATCCCACCGACACCAATGAGTTAAGGGATGTTCTCTCGTGGGGGTCACTATCCCACTATCCCACCGACACCAATGAGTTAAGGGATGTTCTCTCCTGGGGGTCACTATCCCACTATCCCACCGACACCAATGAGTTAAGGGATGTTCTCTCCTGGTGGACACTATCCCACCGACACCAATGAGTGAGGGGATTTTCTCTCCTAGAGGCCGCTATCCCACTGACACCAATGAGTAAGGGCATATTCTTCCCTGGTGGACACTATCCCGCTGACACCAATGCGTTAGTGGCTGTGCTTTCCTAGTGGACACCATCCCACTGACACCAATGAGTTAGCGGCTATTCTTCCCTGGTAGACACTATCCCACTGACTTAGAGAATTTTATCTCCTGGTGGACACTATCCCACTGACACCAATGAGTTAAGGGATGTTCTCTCCTGGTGGACACTATCCCACCGACACCAATGAGTTAAGGGATGTTCTCTCGTGGGGGTCACTATCCCACTATCCCACCGACACCAATGAGTTAAGGGATGTTCTCTCGTGGGGGTCACTATCCCACTATCCCACCGACACCAATGAGTTAAGGGATGTTCTTTCCTGGGGGTCACTATCCCACTATCCCACTGACACCAATGAGTTAAGGGATGTTCTCTCATGGGGGTCACTATCCCACTATCCCACCGACACCAATGAGTTAAGGGATGTTCTCTCCTGGGGGTCACTATCCCACTATCCCACCGACACCAATGAGTTAAGGGATGTTCTCTCGTGGGGGTCACTATCCCACTATCCCACCGACACCAATGAGTTAAGGGATGTTCTCTCCTGGGGGTCACTATCCCACTATCCCACCGACACCAATGAGTTAAGGGATGTTCTCTCCTGGGGGTCACTATCCCTCTATCCCACCGACACCAATGAGTTAAGGGATGTTCTCTCGTGGGGGTCACTATCCCTCTATCCCACCGACACCAATGAGTTAAGGGATGTTCTCTCCTGGTGGACACTATCCCACCGACACCAATGAGTGAGGGGATTTTCTCTCCTAGAGGCCGCTATCCCACTGACACTAATGAGTAAGGGCATATTCTTCCCTGGTGGACACTATCCCGCTGACACCAATGCGTTAGCGGCTGTGCTTTCCTAGTGGACACCATCCCACTGACTTAGAGAATTTTATCTCCTGGTGGACACTATCCCACTGACACCAATGAGTTAGGGGATGTTCTCTCCTGGTGGTAACTATCCCTCTGACATCACTGAGTGAGGGGATATTCTCTCCTGGGGGCCACTATCCCACTGACACCAATGAGTTAGGGGCTATTCCTCCCTGGTGGACAGTATCCCACTGACACCAATGAGTTAGAGGCTATTCCTCCCTGGTGGACACTACCCCACTGAACTGGTTAAAGGGATACAATATGATCTGGTTAAATATGTTCAACTTGAACTGGTTGAAGGGCTCCAATGTGAACTAGATAACGGGTCCAATGTGTCCTGGTTGAGTGGGTCTAATATGAACTGTCTGAGTGGGCCCATTGTGAACTGGCTTAATGGGTCCAATGTGAACTGGTTCAAGGGGAACAATATGAACTGGTTAAAGGGGTTCAACTTGAACTGGTTGAAGGACTCCAATGTAAACTGGTTAAAAAGCTCCAATGTAAACTGGTTAAAGAGCTCCAATGTGAACTGGATAAAGGGGTCCAATGTGTACTGGTTAAGGGGTCCAATGTGTACTGGTTAAGGGGTCCAATGTGTACTGGTTAAGGATGTCCAACTTGAACTGGTTGAAGGGGGTTCAGTGTAAACTGGTTGAAGAGCTCCAATGTTAACTGGATAAAGGGGTCCAATGTATACTGGTTAAAGGGGAACAATATGAGCTGGTTAAAGGTGTCCAACTTGAACTGGCTGAAGGGGGTTCAATGTGAACTGGCTGAGTGGGCCCATTGTGAATTGGCTTAATGGGTCCAATGTGAACTGGTTAAAGGGGAACAATATGAACTGGTTAAAGGTGTCCAACTTAAACTGGTTGAAGGGGGTTCAATGTGAACTGGTTGAAGGACTCCAATGTAAACTGGTTAAAGGGTTCCAGTGTGAACTGGATAAAGGGGTACAATGTGTACTGGTTAAGGGTGTCCAACTTGAAGTGGTTGAAGGGGGTTCAGTGTGAACTGGTTGAAGGGAGTTCAGTGTGAACTTGTTGAAGAGCTCCAATGGGAACTGGATAAAGGGGTCCAATGTGTACTGGTTAAAGAGCTCCAATGTGAACTGGTTAAAGGGGAACAATATGAACTGGTTAAAGGTGCCCAACTTGAACTGGTTGAAGGGGGTTCAATGTGAACTGGATAAAGGGGTCCAATGTGTCCTGGTTGAGTGGGTTCAATGTAAACTGGCTGCGTGGGCCCATTGTGAACTGGCTTAATGGGTCCAATGTGAACTGGTTAAAGGTGCCCAACTTGCACTGGTTGAAGGGGGTTCAATGTGAACTGGTTAAAGGGTTCCAGTGTGAACTGGATAAAGGGGTCCAATGTGTACTGGTTAAGGGTGTCCAACTTGAACTGGTTGAAGGGGGTTCAGTGTGAACTGGTTGAAGGGGGTTCAGTGTGAACTGGTTAAAGGGGTACAATGTGTACTGGTTGAGTGGGTCCAATGTGTACTGGTTGAGTGGGTACATTGTGAACTGTATAAATGGGTCCAATGTGATTTGGTTATATGGGTTCAATGTGAACTGGTTAAAGGGTCCAACGTGAACTTGATAAAGGGGGTTCAATGTGAACTGGTTAAGGGGTCCAATGTGAACTTGATAAAGGGGTTCAATGTGAACTGGTTGAATGAGTCCAATGTGATCTGTTTCTTGCTGTGGCTACATGGACCATCAGCTCTGCAGCAGGTCAACGCCACGCCGCAAAACATGAATAAATGCCGCGGGGACTGTTGGGATTGAGTTGTAACTTGGAGCCAATTCAGACGACAGAGCGTTCCCTTTGGTGACCCCGGCCAGGAACACAGCAGGACAATAGTCAGCCGGCTGGGCATGACTTCATCCCTGGCCGCGGTCGGCGGCGGCGTACCGTGTCCTACTTGATACTAATCGGTTTGTCTGCTCTTTTTTACGCTCTTCTTTTTCTTGGAAGGTTTTGTCCCCTGAGAACCGGACAACCTGTGCCGCATACCCCCGTCCTCTCTCCGCATACACCTGCAATGGCAGCTGGATGGAACAATCCATATTGCCCCCCCTTTTCTCGCCCTGGCCAAGCTGCTGAGATTCCCATAGTCTGCAGCGCGGCGGAGGGGGTTAGGGGGGTGCTGGGAACGAGACCTGCTGTTCCTATTCACACTGAGAGGACTGGAGGAAGGGGGGAAGCGGGCAGGAATTCAATGCACAGGCAGCGGGTGACAAACTCCTGTGTCAGGCCTATTGTGAGCGCCGCACACAGCCTGACCAAAACATGTGGCAACTCTCCCATGCGTTCCGAGCCGGAACAACGGCAAAGGGGCGGCCATGGGGCATCAACCACTTCCCTGCCGGCCAGGAAACTTCACCCAGCAGTCCTGATCCTACAAAGGATACATTGTACATTTTATTTTTATACATCCTTACAAATGGTTGTATTATTTAGAAACAATTATAAAGAAAAATAAATACAAATAAATAGAAAAAAAAGAAATAGAAAAATAAATAATCCCCACGGGACCCGGAAGAGTCAAAAGTACAACAAAGACAAATATCAATCTTTATCACAAAAACATGATAAAAAAACAATCATTGGTCAATAAAACAAAGCGAGCCAAACACCTTCCAAAGAATAACCAATAACAGGCAAGGAAAAGAATTTGCATGTTTGCTTACACATGATTGGATGATGGAAGTCAGCAGAGCTTCCCCTTATTTATTCATCTCTGGAGCAACCGCACCTGCAAAGTGCACATTCTATATGTACCCTCAGATCCGATTCAATGTACCTACCTTCAGACCCCATACAATGTACCTACCCTCAGACCCCATACAATGTACCTACCCTCAGACCCCATACAATGTACCTACCCTCAGACACCATACAATGTACCTACCCTCAGACCCCATACAATGTACCTACCCTCAGACCCCATACAATGTACCTACCCTCAGACCCCATACAATGTACCTACCCTCAGGCCCCATACAATGTACCTACCTTCAGACCCCATACAATGTACCTACCTTCAAATCCCATACAATGTACCTACCTTCAGATCCGATTCAATGTACCTACCTTCAGATCCGATTCAATGTACCTACCTTTAGATCTGATACATTGTACATACCTTCAGAACCCATACAATGTACCTCCCCTCAGATCCCATACAATGTACCTACCTTCAGATCTGATTCAATGTACCTACCTTCAGATCTGATTCAATGTACCTACCCTCAGAACCCATACAATGTACCTACCTTCAGATCCCATACAATGTACCTACCTTCAGATTCCATACAATATACCTACCTTCAGATTTGATACAATGTACCCAACTTCAGATCTGATACAATGTACCTACCCTCAGATCCAATTCAATGTACCTACCTTCAGATCTGATTCAATGTACCTACCTTCAGATCTGATTCAATGTACCTACCTTTAGATCTGATACATTGTACATACCTTCAGATCCCATACAATGTACCTACCTTCAGATCCCATACAATGTACCTACCTTCAGCTCCCATACAATGTACCTGCCTTCAGATCCCATACAATGTACCTACCTTCAGATCCGATTAAATGTACCTACCTTCAGGTCCGATTCAATGTACCTACCTTCAGATTTG
Organism: Rana muscosa; assembly: GCA_029206835.1. Taxonomy (NCBI): domain Eukaryota; kingdom Metazoa; phylum Chordata; class Amphibia; order Anura; family Ranidae; genus Rana; species Rana muscosa. The sequence continues at coordinate 83,737,035 of CM055124.1, forward strand.
ATACACTGTACCCTCAGACCCCATACAATGTACCTACCTTCAGATCCCATTCAATGTACCTACCTTCAGATCCCATACAATGTACCTACCTTCAGATCCCATACAATGTACCTGCCTTCAGATCCCATACAATGTACCTACCTTCAGATCCGATTCAATGTACCTACCTTCAGGTCCGATTCAATGTACCTACCTTCAGATTTGATACACTGTACCCTCAGATCCCATACAATGTACCTACCTTCAGACCCCATACAATGTACCTACCTTCAGATCCCATACAATGTATTCATCTTCAGATCCGATTCACTGTACCTACCTTCAGATCCGATTCAATGTACCTACCTTCAGATCTGATACAATATACCCTTAGATCCCATACAATGTTGTACAATATGACAATACAGATACCCTATTATCCACTTGACCTCCAGAAGATTTACCCCCCTTTATGACCAGGCCACTTTTTGTGATACAGCACTGCGTTATTAACTGACAATTGCGCGGTCGTGCGACGCTGTAACCAGATAAATATTATGTTATTTTCCCCCCACAAATAGAGCTTTCTTTTGGTGGTATTTGATCACCTCTGCTTTTTTTATTTTTTTCGCTATAAACAAAAAAATCCGATTTTTTTTACTTTCCGCTATAAAACATATCCAATAAAAACATTTAAAAATCGAATTTAATAAATTTAGGCCAATATGTATTCTGCTACATTTTTTTGGGGGGTAAACAAAATCCCAATAAGCGCATATTGATTAATTTGCGCAAAAGTTATCGCGTCTACAAACTGTGGGGTATATCCTGGAACTTGTATTTATTTATTTATTTTATACTACTAATGGCAGCAATCAGTGACTTACAGTATAGTGGGCCTGCCATATTGCAGCGAACAATCCAACACTAACTGACACTTTGTAGGAAAACAGTGACACTAAAACAGTGATCAGTGCTACAAATATGCACTGTCACTGTACTAATGACACTGCCTGGGAAGGAGATAAGATGTAGCTCTCTCTGATCTTCGGGGACTCCCCCCGCTGTTTCGGAGTCCTGGGGATGGCGATATACGAGTCGCAGACTGAACGCGTCCACATGGATATTCAAACTGGTTTCCTCTTTGCGGCACTCATTACAGAGCGGCCCAATAAAACACGAGCGGTTGTCCGCGCTACGAGATTATCGGACATCGATCTCCACAGACTCGGGATTAAATCTTGCTTTGAGGGCTTCTTCACCAAGGTGCGGTGCAGAAACCAAAATGCTTTGCCTAGTCTGAGATGATGTCATCAGTCTGCTGCAGGCCGGAGGAAACATTTCCTCAGTCTCCCCTCCCCCCCAGTGACATACCTCCCAACTTGATAAAGTCCCAGTGCGGGACATTGATGATCTCCCCTCTCCCCTGCAATCGAAAGTTGTTGAGCGGGGGGGGGGGGGGGATTGCCGCGGGACATTTCAATTATTTTTTTCTGCTGTGCCGGCTGTGCGGGAAAAATACAGCTCTCGCGGGAATGCGGGAAGGAGGGGCCTGTGCGGGAGAAACCCGCGGAATCCGTGCCTGTTGGGAGGTATGCCCAGTGATCAGACTGTACATTGTAACAAGTCACAATGTGAGAGGCTGCAACAAGGGCCCGGGGCTGATCCGTGTCAGACATTTGTGAATTTTTAGCCAACAACTGCACAGGCACCAGAATTTACATGATTGTTTCACCTTGGAGCTGACATCTCAGTCCACAAAAGTAGTTGGCGACCGTGGATGATTCCTGAACAAAGATGGTTCCGTCCTTCTAGAAAGAACATCGATGAAATCCCTGCATGATGCCTGAACAAAGATGGTGCCGGCCTTCAATCTAGGGCAGGGGTCTCCAATCTTTCTAAACAAAGGGCCAGTATACAGTCGTTCAGACTGTGCCCAGTGGGAGGAATAGTGCCCCATCATTGGTGTCAGTGGGAGGAATAGTGTCCCCCGTCCTTGGTGTCAGTGGGGGGAATAGTGCCCCATCATTGGTGTCAGTGGGAGGAATAGTGTCCCATCATTGGTGTCAGTGGGAGGAATAGTGCCCCATCCTTGGTGTCAGTGGGAGGAATAGTGCCCCATCATTGGTATCAGTGGGAGGAATAGTGCCCCATCCTTGGTGTCAGTGGGGGGAATAGTGCCCCATCATTGGTGTCAGTGGGAGGAATAGTGCCCCATCATTGGTGTCAGTGGGAGGAATAGTGCCTCATCATTGGTATCAGTGGGAGGAATAGTGCCCCATCCTTGGTGTCAGTGGGAGGAATAGCGCCCCATCATTGGTGTCAGTCGGAGGAATAGTGCCCCATCCTTGGTGTCAGTGGGAGGAATAGTGCCCCATCATTGGTATCAGTGGGAGGAATAGTGCCCCATCCTTGGTGTCAGTGGGAGGAATAGTGCCCCATCCTTGGTGTCAGTGGGAGGAATAGTGCCCCATCATTGGTATCAGTGGGAGGAATAGTGCCCCATCATTGGTATCAGTGGGAGGAATAGTGTCCCATCATTGGTGTCAGTGGGAGGAATAGTGCCCCATCCTTGGTGTCAGTGGGAGGAATAGTGCCCCATCATTGGTATCAGTGGGAGGAATAGTGCCCCATCATTGGTATCAGTGGGAGGAATAGTGCCCCATCATTGGTGTCAGTGGGAGGAATAGTGCCCCAACCTTGGTGTCAGTGGGGGGAATAGTGCCCCATCCTTGGTGTCAGTGGGAGGAATAGTGCCCCATCATTGGTATCAGTGGGAGGAGTAGTGCCCCATCTTCGGTGTCAGTGGGAGGAATAGTGCCCCATCTTCGGTATCAGTGGGAGGAATAGTGCCCCATCCTTGGTGTCAGTGGGGGGGAATAGTGCCCCATCATTGGTGTCAGGGAGAGTTTTGTGATCAGTTCAGGAAGTAGATGGGGACCCTGGATGATTCCTGAACAAAGATGGCGCTGTCCACGCTCTCAGTGAGAGGGTTACACGGGACATGCATGGACTTCACATGGTGACAGGTCCTCTTTAGTGGCCATTGCTGGGTGCAGCAGCCAGGCACAGGGGGGTGTAGAGGATTAACCCCTCCCCCGCCGCGGCCCCAGGAAGGCAGAGGGCGACGGCCGATGTCCGGGGCGATTAGCGTCAGACGGCGGCCGTTCCTGGAGGGAGCGTATTATGCAGGATGTGTCAGATGACTGGGGGCGCTCATCCCAGGGAGACGTCCCCCCCCACCCCCCCACCGCCGCTCCTATCGCTCCCATCCTGGCGGCGCGGCCTCCGCTGATCGCATTGGACAGCGCTCATCATCTCCTGCCAGCTCGGCTCAACCACGCCGCCGTTACAGAGCCGTGCGTTCCGGGGCATGAAACGAGCGCCCCCCCCCCCCGCTGGGTACACAGACTTATACTCCGCCGCGGCTAATTAAACATAATGAAGGCGGTGAAATATTTATGGTGAGATTTCACGGCTGATCTTCGCCGCCCGTCACATTCATCCTCTAACGCCTTCCACAAAGCTCTTCCCGGAACCTTCCGGGCGGAGAAATTGCCGCCATTCAATGATTGTAAAGTTGTTTTTTTTTGGCGCATATGTGTGTTGGCAATCGGTGTCATCAGACGGGCGCACCGGCCAGAAAAACGCCAGGAAGAAGTTATAGGCAAGGTCAGATGGATGGCTGTGACCTTAAAGGAGAACTCCAGCCTTCCCGTCCGTCTTGCACAGGTGTAGCGGCTTCCTCTGATTTCACCGCACACTGCGAGCTTCACACTATGTGCATTACAAGCTGCAGTAGAGCCCCGCCCCATTTCCTGGCTGGGGGGGGTTGTCCCTGTGGCCCTCCAGCTGTTGTGGAACTACAAGTCCCATCATGCCTCTGCCTTTGGAAGTCATGCGTTTAGCTGTCTGCCTTGCAATGCCTCATGGGACATGTAGTTCCCCAAAAAGCTGGAGGGCCACAGGTTGAGCCCCCCCATTCAGCTTTTTCCTCCCCAGCCTGACTGTCCTTGGCCCCGCCCCTTTCATTTACTGGATTGAAGTTCTTTCAATCACATGTGGGCGGTCTGCATGCAAATACAGCCTGCCTAGGACTGCCCACTCCTCCAGACTAGGTAGGTACCTGAGGCTGGGTGCTGTAATGTTTTCAGGAAGCTATGTACAGGCTCCTTCTACCAGCTGTGATCTGTTGGCATTACATAGAGAAGCACAGAGACCCAGTGATGATGTCACTGGGTATAAAATAAGGTCTGAGGGTAGATACATTGTACGGGGTCTAAGGAGTGGATACATTGTATGGGGTCTGAGGGGTGGATACATTGTATGGGGTCTGAGGGGTGGATACATTGTATGGGGTCTGAGGGGTGGATACATTGTACGGGGTCTGAGGGTGGATACATTGTATGGGATCTGAGGGGTGGATATGTTGTATGGGGTCTGAGGGGTGGATACGTTGTATGGGGTCTGAGGGTAGATACATTGTATGGGATCTGAGGGGTGGATACATTGTATGGGGTCTGAGGGGTGGATATGTTGTATGGGATCTGAGGGGTGGATACGTTGTATGGGGTCTGAGGGTAGATACATTGTACGGGGTCTGAGGGGTGGATACATTGTATGGGGTCTGAGGGGTGGATACATTGTACGGGGTCTGAGGGGTGGATACATTGTATGGGGTCTGAGGGTAGATACATTGTATGGGGTCTGAGGGTGGATACATTGTACGGGGTCTGAGGGGTGGATACATTGTATGGGGTCTGAGGGTAGATACATTGTATGGGGTCTGAGGGTAGATACAGTGTATGGGTTCTGAGGGGTGGATACATTGTATGGGGTCTGAGGGGTGGATACATTGTATGGGATCTGAGGGTGGATACATTGTATGGGGTCTGAGGGGTGGATACATTGTATGGGATCTGAGGGTGGATACATTGTATGGGGTCTGAGGGGTGGATATGTTGTATGGGGTCTGAGGGGTGGATATGTTGTATGGGGTCTGAGGGGTGGATACGTTGTATGGGGTCTGAGGGGTGGATACATTGTATGGGATCTGAGGGTGGATATGTTGTATGGGGTCTGAGGGGTGGATACGTTGTATGGGGTCTGAGGGGTGGATATGTTGTATGGGGTCTGAGGGGTGGATACATTGTATGGGGTCTGAGGGGTAGATACGTTGTATGGGGTCTGAGGGTGGATACGTTGTATGGGGTCTGAGGGTAGATACATTGTATGGGGTCTGAGGGGTGGATACATTGTATGGGATCTGAGGGGTGGATACATTGTATGGGGTCTGAGGGTAGATACATTGTATGGGGTCTGAGGGGTGGATACATTGTATGGGGTCTGAGGGGTGGATACATTGTACGGGGTCTGAGGGGTGGATACATTGTATGGGGTCTGAGGGGTGGATACATTGTATGGGATCTGAGGGTGGATACATTGTATGGGATCTGAGGGGTGGATACATTGAATGGGGTCTGAGGGGTGGATACATTGAATGGGGTCTGAGGGGTGGATACATTGAATGGGGTCTGAGGGGTGGATACATTGTATGGGATCTGAGGGTGGATACATTGTATGGGATCTGAGGGTGGATACATTGTATGGGGTCTGAGGGTGGATACATTGTATGGGGTCTGAGGGGTGGATACGTTGTATGGGGTCTGAGGGTGGATACATTGTATGGGGTCTGAGGGTGGATACATTGTATGGGATCTGAGGGGTGGATACATTGTATGGGATCTGAGGGGTGGATACATTGTATGGGATCTGAGGGGTGGATACGTTGTATGGGGTCTGAGGGTGGATACGTTGTATGGGGTCTGAGGGTGGATACATTGTATGGGGTCTGAGGGGTGGATACGTTGTATGGGGTCTGAGGGTGGATACATTGTATGGGGTCTGAGGGTGGATACATTGTATGGGATCTGAGGGGTGGATACATTGTATGGGATCTGAGGGGTGGATACATTGTATGGGATCTGAGGGGTGGATACGTTGTATGGGGTCTGAGGGTGGATACGTTGTATGGGGTCTGAGGGGTGGATACATTGTATGGGGTCTGAGGGGTGGATACATTGTATGGGGTCTGAGGGGTGGATACATTGTATGGGGTCTGAGGGGTGGATACGTTGTATGGGGTCTGAGGGTGGATACATTGTATGGGGTCTGAGGGGTGGATACGTTGTATGGGATCTGAAGGGTGGATACGTTGTATGGGGTCTGAGGGGTGGATACGTTGTACGGGATCTGGGGGGTGGATGCGTTGTACGGGGTCTGAGGGGTGGATACGTTGTATGGGGTCTGAGGGGTGGATACAGTGTATGGGATCTGAGGGGTGGATACATTGTATGGGGTCTGAGGGGTGGATACGTTGTACGGGGTCTGAGGGGTGGATACGTTGTACGGGGTCTGAGGGGTGGATACGTTGTACGGGGTCTGAGGGGTGGATACGTTGTATGGGGTCTGAGGTCAGATACACTATATTGCCAAAAGTATTGGGACACCTGCCTTTACACACACATGAAATTTAATGGCATCCCAGTTTTAGTCCGTAGGGTTCAATATTGAGTTGGCCCACCCTTTGCAGCTATAACAGCTTCAACTCTTCTGGGAAGGCCGTCCACAAGGTTTAGGAGTGTCTATGGGAATGTTTGACCATTCTTCCAGAAGTGCATTTGTGAGGTCAGGCACTGATGTTGGACGAGAAGGCCTGGCTCGCAGATTCCACTCTAATACAACCCAAAGGTGTTCTATCGGGTTGAGTTCAGGACTCTGTGCAGGCCAGTCAAGTTTCTCCACCCCAAACTCACTCATCCATGTCTTTATGGACCTTGCTTTGTGCACTGGTGCACAGTCATGTTGGAAAAGGAAGGGGCCGTCCCCAAACTGTTCCCACAAAGTTGGGAGCATGAAATTGTCCAAAATGTCTTGGTATGCTGACGCCTTAAGAGTTCCCTTCACTGGAACTAAGGGGCCAAGCCCAACCCCTGAGAAACAACTCCCCCCACCATAATCCCCCCTCCACAAAACATTACACTTGGCACAATGCAGTTAGGCAAGTACCGTTCTCCTGGCAAGTGCCAAACCCAGACACGTCCATCAGATTGCCAGACAGAAGTGAGTCCAGAGAACACGTCTCCAGTGGCGGTGTGCTTTACACCAGTGCTTCTCACCCCAGTCCTCAAGTACCCCCAACAGGCCGTGTTCTGGGAATTTCTCTTAGGTAAAATATCTGTCCAGAATACCAAGCAATTTAAAGCACCTGTGCCAGATAAAAGGTAAACTTGCAAACATGGCCCCTTGGGGGTACTTGAGGACTGAGGTTGAGAAGCACTGATCTAAGGGAAGTGCCCAAAACATGGCCCCTTGGGGGTACTTGAGGACTGAGGTTGAGAAGCACTGATCTAAGGGAAGTGCCCAAAACATGGCCCCTTGGGGGTACTTGAGGACTGAGGTTGAGAAGCACTGATCTAAGGGAAGTGCCCAAAACATGGCCCCTTGGGGGTACTTGAGGACTGAGGTTGAGAAGCACTGATCTAAGGGAAGTGCCCAAAACATGGCCCCTTGGGGGTACTTGAGGACTGAGGTTGAGAAGCACTGATCTAAGGGAAGTGCCCAAAACATGGCCCCTTGGGGGTACTTGAGGACTGAGGTTGAGAAGCACTGATCTAAGGGAAGTGCCCAAAACATGGCCCCTTGGGGGTACTTGAGGACTGAGGTTGAGAAGCACTGATCTAAGGGAAGTGCCCAAAACATGGCCCCTTGGGGGTACTTGAGGACTGAGGTTGAGAATCACTGATCTAAGGGAAGTGCCCAAAACATGGCCCCTTGGGGGTACTTGAGGACTGAGGTTGAGAAGCACTGATCTAAGGGAAGTGCCCAAAACATGGCCTGTTGGGGTTACTTGAGGACTGAGGTTGAGAAGCACTGGTCTAAGGGAAGTGCCCAAAACCTGGCCCCTTGGGGTTACTTGAGGACTGAGGTTGAGAAGCACTGATCTAAGAGAAGTGCCCAAAACCTGGCCCCTTGGGGTTACTTGAGGACTGAGGTTGAGAACCACTGGTCTAAGGGAAGTGCCCAAAACCTGGCCCCTTGGGGTTACTTGAGGACTGAGGTTGAGAATGAGAACCACTGCTTTCCACCACTGCATCCAACGCTTTGCATTGCACCTGGTGATGAAAGGGTTGGATGGAGCTGCTCGGCCATAGAAACCTGTTCCATGAAGCTCTCTACACACTGTTGTTGTGCTAATCTGAGGGCCACACAAAGTTTGGAGCTCTGTAGCTATTGAGTCTGCAGACAGTTGGCGGCTTCTGCGCTCTGTGATCTTCAGCATGTGCTGACCTCCCTCTGTTATTTTACGTGGCCCACCACTTTGTGGCTCAGTTGCTGTTGTTCCCATTTTATTATAATACCACTAACAGTTGGCCGTGGAATATTTAGCAGCAAGAAATTTTATGGATGGACTTGTTGCAAAGGTGGCAACCTATCACAATCCCACGCTTGAATTCACTGAGCTCCTGAGAGCGACCCGTTCTTTCACAAATGTTTGTAGAAGCCGACTGCATGTCTAGGTGATTGATTTTATACACCTGTGGCCATGGAGGTGATTGGAACACCTGAATCCAATGATTTGGAGGGGTGTCCCAATACTTTTGGCAATATAGTGTACATTGAATCAGATCTGAGGGTGGATAAATTGTATGGGATCCGAGGGGTAGATACATTATTTGGGATCTGAAGGGTGGATACATTGTATGGGGTCTGAGGGTGGATACGTTGTGTGGGGTCTGAGGGGTGGATACATTGTATGGGATTAGAGGGGTAGATACATTATTTGGGATCTGAAGGGTGGATACATTGTATGGGATCTGAGGGTGGATACGTTGTGTGGGGTCTGAGGGGTGGATACATTGTATGGGATTAGAGGGGTAGATACATTATTTGGGATCTGAAGGGTGGATACATTGTATGGGATCTGAGGGTGGATACGTTGTGTGGGGTCTGAGGGGTGGATACATTGTATGGGATCTGAGGGGTGGATACATTGTATGGGGTCTGAGGGGTGGATACATTGTATGGGGTCTGAGGGGTGGATACATTGTATGGGGTCTGAGGGGTGGATACATTGTATGGGATCTGAGGGGTAGATACATTGTATGGGGTCTGAGGGGTGGATACATTGTATGGGGTCTGAGGGGTGGATACATTGTATGGGATCTGAGGGGTGGATATGTTGTATGGGGTCTGAGGGGTGGATACGTTGTATGGGGTCTGAGGGTAGATACATTGTATGGGATCTGAGGGGTGGATACATTGTATGGGGTCTGAGGGGTGGATATGTTGTATGGGATCTGAGGGGTGGATACGTTGTATGGGGTCTGAGGGTAGATACATTGTACGGGGTCTGAGGGGTGGATACATTGTACGGGGTCTGAGGGGTGGATACATTGTATGGGGTCTGAGGGTAGATACATTGTATGGGGTCTGAGGGTAGATACATTGTATGGGGTCTGAGGGTAGATACATTGTATGGGGTCTGAGGGTAGATACAGTGTATGGGTTCTGAGGGGTGGATACATTGTATGGGGTCTGAGGGGTGGATACATTGTATGGGATCTGAGGGTGGATACATTGTATGGGATCTGAGGGTGGATACATTGTATGGGGTCTGAGGGGTGGATATGTTGTATGGGGTCTGAGGGGTGGATACGTTGTATGGGGTCTGAGGGGTGGATATGTTGTATGGGGTCTGAGGGGTGGATACGTTGTATGGGGTCTGAGGGGTGGATACATTGTATGGGATCTGAGGGGTGGATACATTGTATGGGGTCTGAGGGTAGATACATTGTATGGGGTCTGAGGGTGGATACGTTGTATGGGGTCTGAGGGGTGGATACATTGTACGGGGTCTGAGGGGTGGATACATTGTATGGGATCTGAGGGTGGATACATTGTATGGGATCTGAGGGGTGGATACATTGAATGGGGTCTGAGGGGTGGATACATTGAATGGGGTCTGAGGGGTGGATACATTGTATGGGATCTGAGGGTGGATACATTGTATGGGGTCTGAGGGTGGATACATTGTATGGGGTCTGAGGGGTGGATACATTGTATGGGGTCTGAGGGGTGGATACATTGTATGGGGTCTGAGGGGTGGATACATTGTATGGGATCTGAGGGGTGGATATGTTGTATGGGGTCTGAGGGGTGGATACGTTGTATGGGGTCTGAGGGTAGATACATTGTATGGGGTCTGAGGGGTGGATACGTTGTATGGGGTCTGAGGGTAGATACATTGTATGGGGTCTGAGGGGTGGATACATTGTATGGGGTCTGAGGGGTGGATACATTGTATGGGGTCTGAGGGGTGGATACATTGTACGGGGTCTGAGGGGTGGATACATTGTATGGGGTCTGAGGGTAGATACATTGTATGGGGTCTGAGGGTAGATACAGTGTATGGGTTCTGAGGGGTGGATACATTGTATGGGGTCTGAGGGGTGGATACATTGTATGGGGTCTGAGGGGTGGATACATTGTACGGGGTCTGAGGGGTGGATACATTGTACGGGATCTGAGGGGTGGATACATTGTATGGGGTCTGAGGGGTGGATACGTTGTATGGGGTCTGAGGGTGGATACATTGTATGGGGTCTGAGGGGTGGATACATTGTATGGGGTCTGAGGGGTGGATACATTGTATGGGGTCTGAGGGGTGGATACATTGTATGGGGTCTGAGGGGTGGATACATTGTATGGGGTCTGAGGGGTGGATACATTGTATGGGGTCTGAGGGGTGGATACATTGTATGGGATCTGAGGGGTGGATATGTTGTATGGGGTCTGAGGGGTGGATACGTTGTATGGGGTCTGAGGGTAGATACATTGTATGGGGTCTGAGGGGTGGATACGTTGTATGGGGTCTGAGGGTAGATACATTGTATGGGGTCTGAGGGTAGATACATTGTATGGGGTCTGAGGGGTGGATACATTGTATGGGGTCTGAGGGGTGGATACATTGTACGGGGTCTGAGGGGTGGATACATTGTACGGGGTCTGAGGGTAGATACATTGTACGGGGTCTGAGGGGTGGATACATTGTACGGGGTCTGAGGGGTGGATACATTGTATGGGATCTGAGGGTAGATACATTGTATGGGGTCTGAGGGGTGGATACATTGAATGGGGTCTGAGGGGTGGATACATTGTACGGGGTCTGAGGGGTGGATACATTGTACGGGGTCTGAGGGGTGGATACATTGTATGGGGTCTGAGGGGTAGATACATTGTACGGGGTCTGAGGGGTGGATACATTGTATGGGGTCTGAGGGGTGGATACGTTGTATGGGGTCTGAGGGTAGATACATTGTATGGGGTCTGAGGGGTGGATACATTGTATGGGGTCTGAGGGGTGGATACATTGTACGGGGTCTGAGGGGTGGATACATTGTATGGGGTCTGAGGGTAGATACATTGTATGGGGTCTGAGGGTAGATACAGTGTATGGGATCTGAGGGTGGATACATTGTATGGGGTCTGAGGGGTGGATACATTGTATGGGGTCTGAGGGGTGGATACATTGTACGGGGTCTGAGGGGTGGATACATTGTACGGGATCTGAGGGGTGGATACATTGTACGGGGTCTGAGGGGTGGATACGTTGTATGGGGTCTGAGGGTGGATACATTGTATGGGGTCTGAGGGGTGGATACATTGTATGGGGTCTGAGGGGTGGATACATTGTATGGGGTCTGAGGGGTGGATACATTGTATGGGGTCTGAGGGGTGGATACATTGTATGGGGTCTGAGGGGTGGATACATTGTATGGGGTCTGAGGGGTGGATACATTGTATGGGGTCTGAGGGGTGGATACATTGTATGGGGTCTGAGGGGTGGATACATTGTATGGGATCTGAGGGGTGGATACGTTGTATGGGGTCTGAGGGGTGGATACGTTGTATGGGGTCTGAGGGTAGATACATTGTATGGGGTCTGAGGGGTGGATACGTTGTATGGGGTCTGAGGGTAGATACATTGTATGGGGTCTGAGGGGTGGATACATTGTATGGGGTCTGAGGGGTGGATACATTGTATGGGGTCTGAGGGGTGGATACATTGTATGGGGTCTGAGGGGTGGATACATTGTATGGGGTCTGAGGGTGGATACATTGTATGGGATCTGAGGGTGGATACATTGTATGGGGTCTGAGGGGTGGATACATTGTATGGGATCTGAGGGTGGATACATTGTATGGGGTCTGAGGGGTGGATATGTTGTATGGGGTCTGAGGGGTGGATACGTTGTATGGGGTCTGAGGGGTGGATACGTTGTATGGGGTCTGAGGGGTGGATACATTGTATGGGATCTGAGGGTGGATATGTTGTATGGGGTCTGAGGGGTGGATACGTTGTATGGGGTCTGAGGGGTGGATATGTTGTATGGGGTCTGAAAGGTGGATACGTTGTATGGGGTCTGAGGGTGGATACGTTGTATGGGGTCTGAGGGTAGATACATTGTATGGGGTCTGAGGGGTGGATACATTGTATGGGATCTGAGGGGTGGATACATTGTATGGGGTCTGAGGGTAGATACATTGTATGGGGTCTGAGGGTGGATATGTTGTATGGGGTCTGAGGGGTGGATACATTGTATGGGGTCTGAGGGGTGGATACATTGTACGGGGTCTGAGGGGTGGATACATTGTATGGGGTCTGAGGGGTGGATACATTGTATGGGATCTGAGGGTGGATACATTGTATGGGATCTGAGGGGTGGATACATTGAATGGGGTCTGAGGGGTGGATACATTGAATGGGGTCTGAGGGGTGGATACATTGAATGGGGTCTGAGGGGTGGATACATTGTATGGGATCTGAGGGTGGATACATTGTATGGGATCTGAGGGTGGATACATTGTATGGGGTCTGAGGGTGGATACATTGTATGGGGTCTGAGGGGTGGATACGTTGTATGGGGTCTGAGGGTGGATACATTGTATGGGGTCTGAGGGGTAGATACATTGTATGGGGTCTGAGGGGTGGATACATTGTATGGGGTCTGAGGGGTAGATACATTGTATGGGGTCTGAGGGTGGATACGTTGTATGGGGTCTGAGGGTGGATACGTTGTATGGGGTCTGAGGGTGGATACGTTGTATGGGGTCTGAGGGGTGGATACATTGTATGGGGTCTGAGGGGTAGATACGTTGTATGGGGTCTGAGGGTGGATACGTTGTATGGGGTCTGAGGGTGGATACGTTGTATGGGGTCTGAGGGGTGGATACATTGTATGGGGTCTGAGGGGTGGATACATTGTACGGGGTCTGAGGGGTGGATACATTGTACGGGGTCTGAGGGGTGGATACATTGTACGGGATCTGAGGGTGGATACATTGTATGGGATCTGAGGGGTGGATACATTGAATGGGGTCTGAGGGGTGGATACATTGTATGGGGTCTGAGGGTGGATACATTGTATGGGGTCTGAGGGGTGGATACATTGTATGGGGTCTGAGGGGTGGATACATTGTATGGGGTCTGAGGGGTGGATACATTGTACGGGGTCTGAGGGGTGGATACATTGTATGGGGTCTGAGGGTAGATACATTGTATGGGGTCTGAGGGGTGGATACGTTGTATGGGGTCTGAGGGTAGATACATTGTATGGGGTCTGAGGGTAGATACATTGTATGGGGTCTGAGGGGTGGATACGTTGTATGGGGTCTGAGGGTAGATACATTGTATGGGGTCTGAGGGGTGGATACATTGTACGGGGTCTGAGGGGTGGATACATTGTACGGGGTCTGAGGGGTGGATACATTGTACGGGGTCTGAGGGGTGGATACATTGTATGGGGTCTGAGGGTAGATACATTGTATGGGGTCTGAGGGTAGATACATTGTATGGGGTCTGAGGGTGGATACATTGTATGGGATCTGAGGGGTGGATACATTGTATGGGGTCTGAGGGTGGATACATTGTATGGGGTCTGAGGGGTGGATACATTGTATGGGATCTGAGGGGTGGATACATTGTATGGGGTCTAAGGGTGGATACATTGTATGGGGTCTGAGGGTGGATACATTGTATGGGGTCTGAGGTGTGGATACATTGTACGGGGTCTGAGGGGTGGATACATTGTATGGGGTCTGAGGGTGGATACATTGTATGGGGTCTGAGGGTAGATACATTGTATGGGGTCTGAGGGTAGATACATTGTATGGGGTCTGAGGGTGGATACGTTGTATGGGGTCTGAGGGTAGATACATTGTATGGGATCTGAGGGGTGGATACATTGTATGGGGTCTGAGGGGTGGATACGTTGTATGGGGTCTGAGGGTGGATACATTGTATGGGATCTGAGGGGTGGATACATTGTATGGGGTCTGAGGGGTGGATACATTGTATGGGATCTGAGGGTGGATACATTGTATGGGATCTGAGGGTGGATACATTGTATGGGGTCTGAGGGGTGGATACATTGTATGGGGTCTGAGGGGTGGATACGTTGTATGGGGTCTGAGGGTGGATACATTGTATGGGATCTGAGGGGTGGATACATTGTATGGGGTCTGAGGGTGGATACGTTGTATGGGGTCTGAGGGTAGATACATTGTATGGGATCTGAGGGTGGATACATTGTATGGGGTCTGAGGGGTGGATACATTGTATGGGGTCTGAGGGGTGGATACATTGTACGGGGTCTGAGGGGTGGATACATTGTACGGGGTCTGAGGGGTGGATACGTTGTACGGGGTCTGAGGGTGGATACATTGTATGGGATCTGAGGGGTGGATACGTTGTATGGGGTCTGAGGGGTGGATACGTTGTATGGGGTCTGAGGGTGGATACATTGTATGGGATCTGAGGGGTGGATACATTGTATGGGGTCTGAGGGTGGATACGTTGTATGGGGTCTGAGGGTGGATACGTTGTATGGGGTCTGAGGGTAGATACATTATATGGGATCTGAGGGTGGATACATTGTATGGGGTCTGAGGGGTGGATACATTGTATGGGATCTGAGGGTGGATACATTGTACGGGGTCTGAGGGGTGGATACATTGTATGGGGTCTGAAGGGTGGATACGTTGTATGGGATCTGAAGGGTGGATACATTGTATGGGGTCTGAGGGTGGATACATTGTATGGGGTCTGAGGGTGGATACATTGTATGGGATCTGAGGGGTGGATACATTGTATGGGATCTGAGGGGTGGATACATTGTATGGGATCTGAGGGGTGGATACGTTGTATGGGGTCTGAGGGTGGATACGTTGTATGGGGTCTGAGGGGTGGATACATTGTATGGGGTCTGAGGGGTGGATACATTGTATGGGGTCTGAGGGGTGGATACGTTGTATGGGGTCTGAGGGGTGGATACGTTGTATGGGGTCTGAGGGTGGATACATTGTATGGGGTCTGAGGGGTGGATACGTTGTATGGGATCTGAAGGGTGGATACGTTGTATGGGGTCTGAGGGGTGGATACGTTGTACGGGATCTGGGGGGTGGATGCGTTGTACGGGGTCTGAGGGGTGGATACGTTGTATGGGGTCTGAGGGGTGGATACAGTGTATGGGATCTGAGGGGTGGATACATTGTATGGGGTCTGAGGGGTGGATACGTTGTACGGGGTCTGAGGGGTGGATACGTTGTACGGGGTCTGAGGGGTGGATACGTTGTACGGGGTCTGAGGGGTGGATACGTTGTATGGGGTCTGAGGTCAGATACACTATATTGCCAAAAGTATTGGGACACCTGCCTTTACACACACATGAAATTTAATGGCATCCCAGTTTTAGTCCGTAGGGTTCAATATTGAGTTGGCCCACCCTTTGCAGCTATAACAGCTTCAACTCTTCTGGGAAGGCCGTCCACAAGGTTTAGGAGTGTCTATGGGAATGTTTGACCATTCTTCCAGAAGTGCATTTGTGAGGTCAGGCACTGATGTTGGACGAGAAGGCCTGGCTCGCAGATTCCACTCTAATACAACCCAAAGGTGTTCTATCGGGTTGAGTTCAGGACTCTGTGCAGGCCAGTCAAGTTTCTCCACCCCAAACTCACTCATCCATGTCTTTATGGACCTTGCTTTGTGCACTGGTGCACAGTCATGTTGGAAAAGGAAGGGGCCGTCCCCAAACTGTTCCCACAAAGTTGGGAGCATGAAATTGTCCAAAATGTCTTGGTATGCTGACGCCTTAAGAGTTCCCTTCACTGGAACTAAGGGGCCAAGCCCAACCCCTGAGAAACAACTCCCCCCACCATAATCCCCCCTCCACAAAACATTACACTTGGCACAATGCAGTTAGGCAAGTACCGTTCTCCTGGCAAGTGCCAAACCCAGACACGTCCATCAGATTGCCAGACAGAAGTGAGTCCAGAGAACACGTCTCCAGTGGCGGTGTGCTTTACACCAGTGCTTCTCACCCCAGTCCTCAAGTACCCCCAACAGGCCGTGTTCTGGGAATTTCTCTTAGGTAAAATATCTGTCCAGAATACCAAGCAATTTAAAGCACCTGTGCCAGATAAAAGGTAAACTTGCAAACATGGCCCCTTGGGGGTACTTGAGGACTGAGGTTGAGAAGCACTGATCTAAGGGAAGTGCCCAAAACATGGCCCCTTGGGGGTACTTGAGGACTGAGGTTGAGAAGCACTGATCTAAGGGAAGTGCCCAAAACATGGCCCCTTGGGGGTACTTGAGGACTGAGGTTGAGAAGCACTGATCTAAGGGAAGTGCCCAAAACATGGCCCCTTGGGGGTACTTGAGGACTGAGGTTGAGAAGCACTGATCTAAGGGAAGTGCCCAAAACATGGCCCCTTGGGGGTACTTGAGGACTGAGGTTGAGAAGCACTGATCTAAGGGAAGTGCCCAAAACATGGCCCCTTGGGGGTACTTGAGGACTGAGGTTGAGAAGCACTGATCTAAGGGAAGTGCCCAAAACATGGCCCCTTGGGGGTACTTGAGGACTGAGGTTGAGAAGCACTGATCTAAGGGAAGTGCCCAAAACATGGCCCCTTGGGGGTACTTGAGGACTGAGGTTGAGAATCACTGATCTAAGGGAAGTGCCCAAAACATGGCCCCTTGGGGGTACTTGAGGACTGAGGTTGAGAAGCACTGATCTAAGGGAAGTGCCCAAAACATGGCCTGTTGGGGTTACTTGAGGACTGAGGTTGAGAAGCACTGGTCTAAGGGAAGTGCCCAAAACCTGGCCCCTTGGGGTTACTTGAGGACTGAGGTTGAGAAGCACTGATCTAAGAGAAGTGCCCAAAACCTGGCCCCTTGGGGTTACTTGAGGACTGAGGTTGAGAACCACTGGTCTAAGGGAAGTGCCCAAAACCTGGCCCCTTGGGGTTACTTGAGGACTGAGGTTGAGAATGAGAACCACTGCTTTCCACCACTGCATCCAACGCTTTGCATTGCACCTGGTGATGAAAGGGTTGGATGGAGCTGCTCGGCCATAGAAACCTGTTCCATGAAGCTCTCTACACACTGTTGTTGTGCTAATCTGAGGGCCACACAAAGTTTGGAGCTCTGTAGCTATTGAGTCTGCAGACAGTTGGCGGCTTCTGCGCTCTGTGATCTTCAGCATGTGCTGACCTCCCTCTGTTATTTTACGTGGCCCACCACTTTGTGGCTCAGTTGCTGTTGTTCCCATTTTATTATAATACCACTAACAGTTGGCCGTGGAATATTTAGCAGCAAGAAATTTTATGGATGGACTTGTTGCAAAGGTGGCAACCTATCACAATCCCACGCTTGAATTCACTGAGCTCCTGAGAGCGACCCGTTCTTTCACAAATGTTTGTAGAAGCCGACTGCATGTCTAGGTGATTGATTTTATACACCTGTGGCCATGGAGGTGATTGGAACACCTGAATCCAATGATTTGGAGGGGTGTCCCAATACTTTTGGCAATATAGTGTACATTGAATCAGATCTGAGGGTGGATAAATTGTATGGGATCCGAGGGGTAGATACATTATTTGGGATCTGAAGGGTGGATACATTGTATGGGGTCTGAGGGTGGATACGTTGTGTGGGGTCTGAGGGGTGGATACATTGTATGGGATTAGAGGGGTAGATACATTATTTGGGATCTGAAGGGTGGATACATTGTATGGGATCTGAGGGTGGATACGTTGTGTGGGGTCTGAGGGGTGGATACATTGTATGGGATTAGAGGGGTAGATACATTATTTGGGATCTGAAGGGTGGATACATTGTATGGGATCTGAGGGTGGATACGTTGTGTGGGGTCTGAGGGGTGGATACATTGTATGGGATCTGAGGGGTGGATACATTGTATGGGGTCTGAGGGGTGGATACATTGTATGGGGTCTGAGGGGTGGATACATTGTATGGGGTCTGAGGGGTGGATACATTGTATGGGATCTGAGGGGTAGATACATTGTATGGGGTCTGAGGGGTGGATACATTGTATGGGGTCTGAGGGGTGGATACATTGTATGGGATCTGAGGGGTGGATATGTTGTATGGGGTCTGAGGGGTGGATACGTTGTATGGGGTCTGAGGGTAGATACATTGTATGGGATCTGAGGGGTGGATACATTGTATGGGGTCTGAGGGGTGGATATGTTGTATGGGATCTGAGGGGTGGATACGTTGTATGGGGTCTGAGGGTAGATACATTGTACGGGGTCTGAGGGGTGGATACATTGTACGGGGTCTGAGGGGTGGATACATTGTATGGGGTCTGAGGGTAGATACATTGTATGGGGTCTGAGGGTAGATACATTGTATGGGGTCTGAGGGTAGATACATTGTATGGGGTCTGAGGGTAGATACAGTGTATGGGTTCTGAGGGGTGGATACATTGTATGGGGTCTGAGGGGTGGATACATTGTATGGGATCTGAGGGTGGATACATTGTATGGGATCTGAGGGTGGATACATTGTATGGGGTCTGAGGGGTGGATATGTTGTATGGGGTCTGAGGGGTGGATACGTTGTATGGGGTCTGAGGGGTGGATATGTTGTATGGGGTCTGAGGGGTGGATACGTTGTATGGGGTCTGAGGGGTGGATACATTGTATGGGATCTGAGGGGTGGATACATTGTATGGGGTCTGAGGGTAGATACATTGTATGGGGTCTGAGGGTGGATACGTTGTATGGGGTCTGAGGGGTGGATACATTGTACGGGGTCTGAGGGGTGGATACATTGTATGGGATCTGAGGGTGGATACATTGTATGGGATCTGAGGGGTGGATACATTGAATGGGGTCTGAGGGGTGGATACATTGAATGGGGTCTGAGGGGTGGATACATTGTATGGGATCTGAGGGTGGATACATTGTATGGGGTCTGAGGGTGGATACATTGTATGGGGTCTGAGGGGTGGATACATTGTATGGGGTCTGAGGGGTGGATACATTGTATGGGGTCTGAGGGGTGGATACATTGTATGGGATCTGAGGGGTGGATATGTTGTATGGGGTCTGAGGGGTGGATACGTTGTATGGGGTCTGAGGGTAGATACATTGTATGGGGTCTGAGGGGTGGATACGTTGTATGGGGTCTGAGGGTGGATACATTGTATGGGATCTGAGGGGTGGATATGTTGTATGGGGTCTGAGGGGTGGATACGTTGTATGGGGTCTGAGGGTAGATACGTTGTATGGGGTCTGAGGGTAGATACATTGTATGGGGTCTGAGGGGTGGATACATTGTATGGGGTCTGAGGGGTGGATACATTGTACGGGGTCTGAGGGGTGGATACATTGTACGGGGTCTGAGGGTAGATACATTGTACGGGGTCTGAGGGGTGGATACATTGTACGGGGTCTGAGGGGTGGATACATTGTATGGGATCTGAGGGTAGATACATTGTATGGGATCTGAGGGTAGATACATTGAATGGGGTCTGAGGGGTGGATACATTGAATGGGGTCTGAGGGGTGGATACATTGTACGGGGTCTGAGGGGTGGATACATTGTACGGGGTCTGAGGGGTGGATACATTGTACGGGGTCTGAGGGGTGGATACATTGTACGGGGTCTGAGGGGTGGATACATTGTATGGGATCTGAGGGTGGATACATTGAATGGGGTCTGAGGGGTGGATACATTGAATGGGGTCTGAGGGGTGGATACATTGTATGGGATCTGAGGGTGGATACATTGTATGGGGTCTGAGGGTGGATACATTGTATGGGGTCTGAGGGGTGGATACATTGTATGGGGTCTGAGGGGTGGATACATTGTATGGGGTCTGAGGGGTGGATACATTGTATGGGATCTGAGGGGTGGATACGTTGTATGGGGTCTGAGGGGTGGATACGTTGTATGGGGTCTGAGGGTAGATACATTGTATGGGGTCTGAGGGGTGGATACGTTGTATGGGGTCTGAGGGTAGATACGTTGTATGGGGTCTGAGGGTAGATACATTGTATGGGGTCTGAGGGGTGGATACATTGTATGGGGTCTGAGGGGTGGATACATTGTATGGGGTCTGAGGGGTGGATACATTGTACGGGGTCTGAGGGGTGGATACATTGTACGGGGTCTGAGGGTAGATACATTGTACGGGGTCTGAGGGTAGATACATTGTACGGGGTCTGAGGGTAGATACATTGTATGGGGTCTGAGGGTAGATACAGTGTATGGGATCTGAGGGTGGATACATTGTATGGGGTCTGAGGGGTGGATACATTGTATGGGGTCTGAGGGGTGGATACATTGTACGGGGTCTGAGGGGTGGATACATTGTACGGGATCTGAGGGGTGGATACATTGTACGGGGTCTGAGGGGTGGATACGTTGTACGGGGTCTGAGGGTGGATACATTGTATGGGGTCTGAGGGGTGGATACATTGTATGGGGTCTGAGGGTAGATACATTGTATGGGGTCTGAGGGTAGATACATTGTATGGGGTCTGAGGGTAGATACATTGTATGGGGTCTGAGGGTGGATACGTTGTATGGGGTCTGAGGGTAGATACATTGTATGGGATCTGAGGGGTGGATACGTTGTATGGGGTCTGAGGGGTGGATACGTTGTATGGGGTCTGAGGGTGGATACATTGTATGGGATCTGAGGGGTGGATACATTGTATGGGGTCTGAGGGGTGGATACGTTGTATGGGGTCTGAGGGGTGGATACGTTGTATGGGATCTGAGGGTGGATACGTTGTATGGGATCTGAGGGTGGATACGTTGTATGGGGTCTGAGGGGTGGATACGTTGTATGGGGTCTGAGGGGTGGATACGTTGTACGGGGTCTGAGGGTGGATACATTGTACGGGGTCTGAGGGGTGGAATACGTTGTACGGGGTCTGAGGGTGGATACATTGTACGGGGTCTGAGGGGTGGATACGTTGTACGGGGTCTGAGGGTGGATACATTGTACGGGGTCTGAGGGGTGGATACGTTGTACGGGGTCTGAGGGGTGGATACATTGTACGGGGTCTGAGGGGTGGATACGTTGTACGGGGTCTGAGGGGTGGATACAGTGTATGGGATCTGAGGGGTGGATACGTTGTATGGGGTCTGAGGGGTGGATACGTTGTACGGGGTCTGAGGGGTGGATACGTTGTACGGGGTCTGAGGGGTGGATACGTTGTACGGGGTCTGAGGGGTGGATACGTTGTACGGGATCTGAAGGGTGGATACGTTGTATGGGGTCTGAGGGGTGGATACGTTGTACGGGATCTGGGGGGTGGATGCGTTGTACGGGGTCTGAGGGGTGGATACGTTGTATGGGGTCTGAGGGGTGGATACAGTGTATGGGATCTGAGGGGTGGATACATTGTATGGGGTCTGAGGGGTGGATACGTTGTACGGGGTCTGAGGGGTGGATACGTTGTACGGGGTCTGAGGGGTGGATACGTTGTACGGGGTCTGAGGGGTGGATACGTTGTATGGGGTCTGAGGTCAGATACACTATATTGCCAAAAGTATTGGGACACCTGCCTTTACACACACATGAAATTTAATGGCATCCCAGTTTTAGTCCGTAGGGTTCAATATTGAGTTGGCCCACCCTTTGCAGCTATAACAGCTTCAACTCTTCTGGGAAGGCCGTCCACAAGGTTTAGGAGTGTCTATGGGAATGTTTGACCATTCTTCCAGAAGTGCATTTGTGAGGTCAGGCACTGATGTTGGACGAGAAGGCCTGGCTCGCAGATTCCACTCTAATACAACCCAAAGGTGTTCTATCGGGTTGAGGTCAGGACTCTGTGCAGGCCAGTCAAGTTTCTCCACCCCAAACTCACTCATCCATGTCTTTATGGACCTTGCTTTGTGCACTGGTGCACAGTCATGTTGGAAAAGGAAGGGGCCGTCCCCAAACTGTTCCCACAAAGTTGGGAGCATGAAATTGTCCAAAATGTCTTGGTATGCTGACGCCTTAAGAGTTCCCTTCACTGGAACTAAGGGGCCAAGCCCAACCCCTGAGAAACAACTCCCCCCACCATAATCCCCCCTCCACAAAACATTACACTTGGCACAATGCAGTTAGGCAAGTACCGTTCTCCTGGCAAGTGCCAAACCCAGACACGTCCATCAGATTGCCAGACAGAAGTGAGTCCAGAGAAGACGTCTCCAGTGGCGGTGTGCTTTACACCAGTGCTTCTCACCCCAGTCCTCAAGTACCCCCAACAGGCCGTGTTCTGGGAATTTCTCTTAGGTAAAATATCTGTCCAGAATACCAAGCAATTTAAAGCACCTGTGCCAGATAAAAGGTAAACTTGCAAACATGGCCCCTTGGGGGTACTTGAGGACTGAGGTTGAGAAGCACTGATCTAAGGGAAGTGCCCAAAACATGGCCCCTTGGGGGTACTTGAGGACTGAGGTTGAGAAGCACTGATCTAAGGGAAGTGCCCAAAACATGGCCCCTTGGGGGTACTTGAGGACTGAGGTTGAGAAGCACTGATCTAAGGGAAGTGCCCAAAACATGGCCCCTTGGGGGTACTTGAGGACTGAGGTTGAGAAGCACTGATCTAAGGGAAGTGCCCAAAACATGGCCCCTTGGGGGTACTTGAGGACTGAGGTTGAGAAGCACTGATCTAAGGGAAGTGCCCAAAACATGGCCCCTTGGGGGTACTTGAGGACTGAGGTTGAGAAGCACTGATCTAAGGGAAGTGCCCAAAACATGGCCCCTTGGGGGTACTTGAGGACTGAGGTTGAGAAGCACTGATCTAAGGGAAGTGCCCAAAACATGGCCCCTTGGGGGTACTTGAGGACTGAGGTTGAGAATCACTGATCTAAGGGAAGTGCCCAAAACATGGCCCCTTGGGGGTACTTGAGGACTGAGGTTGAGAAGCACTGATCTAAGGGAAGTGCCCAAAACATGGCCTGTTGGGGTTACTTGAGGACTGAGGTTGAGAAGCACTGGTCTAAGGGAAGTGCCCAAAACCTGGCCCCTTGGGGTTACTTGAGGACTGAGGTTGAGAATGAGAACCACTGCTTTCCACCACTGCATCCAACGCTTTGCATTGCACCTGGTGATGAAAGGGTTGGATGGAGCTGCTCGGCCATAGAAACCTGTTCCATGAAGCTCTCTACACACTGTTGTTGTGCTAATCTGAGGGCCACACAAAGTTTGGAGCTCTGTAGCTATTGAGTCTGCAGACAGTTGGCGGCTTCTGCGCTCTGTGATCTTCAGCATGTGCTGACCTCCCTCTGTTATTTTACGTGGCCCACCACTTTGTGGCTCAGTTGCTGTTGTTCCCATTTTATTATAATACCACTAACAGTTGGCCGTGGAATATTTAGCAGCAAGAAATTTTATGGATGGACTTGTTGCAAAGGTGGCAACCTATCACAATCCCACGCTTGAATTCACTGAGCTCCTGAGAGCGACCCGTTCTTTCACAAATGTTTGTAGAAGCCGACTGCATGTCTAGGTGATTGATTTTATACACCTGTGGCCATGGAGGTGATTGGAACACCTGAATCCAATGATTTGGAGGGGTGTCCCAATACTTTTGGCAATATAGTGTACATTGAATCAGATCTGAGGGTGGATAAATTGTATGGGATCCGAGGGGTAGATACATTATTTGGGATCTGAAGGGTGGATACATTGTATGGGGTCTGAGGGTGGATACGTTGTGTGGGGTCTGAGGGGTGGATACATTGTATGGGATTAGAGGGGTAGATACATTATTTGGGATCTGAAGGGTGGATACATTGTATGGGATCTGAGGGTGGATACGTTGTGTGGGGTCTGAGGGGTGGATACATTGTATGGGATCTGAGGGGTGGATACATTGTATGGGGTCTGAGGGGTGGATACATTGTATGGGGTCTGAGGGGTGGATACATTGTATGGGGTCTGAGGGGTGGATACATTGTATGGGGTCTGAGGGGTGGATACATTGTATGGGGTCTGAGGGGTGGATACATTGTATGGGATCTGAGGGGTGGATATGTTGTATGGGGTCTGAGGGGTGGATACGTTGTATGGGGTCTGAGGGTAGATACATTGTATGGGATCTGAGGGGTGGATACATTGTATGGGGTCTGAGGGGTGGATATGTTGTATGGGATCTGAGGGGTGGATACGTTGTATGGGGTCTGAGGGTAGATACATTGTACGGGGTCTGAGGGGTGGATACATTGTACGGGGTCTGAGGGGTGGATACATTGTACGGGGTCTGAGGGGTGGATACATTGTATGGGGTCTGAGGGTAGATACATTGTATGGGGTCTGAGGGTAGATACATTGTATGGGGTCTGAGGGTAGATACATTGTATGGGGTCTGAGGGTAGATACAGTGTATGGGTTCTGAGGGGTGGATACATTGTATGGGGTCTGAGGGGTGGATACATTGTATGGGATCTGAGGGTGGATACATTGTATGGGATCTGAGGGTGGATACATTGTATGGGGTCTGAGGGGTGGATATGTTGTATGGGGTCTGAGGGGTGGATACGTTGTATGGGGTCTGAGGGGTGGATATGTTGTATGGGGTCTGAGGGGTGGATACGTTGTATGGGGTCTGAGGGGTGGATACATTGTATGGGATCTGAGGGGTGGATACATTGTATGGGGTCTGAGGGTAGATACATTGTATGGGGTCTGAGGGTGGATACGTTGTATGGGGTCTGAGGGGTGGATACATTGTACGGGGTCTGAGGGGTGGATACATTGTACGGGGTCTGAGGGGTGGATACATTGTACGGGGTCTGAGGGGTGGATACATTGTACGGGATCTGAGGGTGGATACATTGTATGGGATCTGAGGGGTGGATACATTGAATGGGGTCTGAGGGGTGGATACATTGAATGGGGTCTGAGGGGTGGATACATTGTATGGGATCTGAGGGTGGATACATTGTATGGGGTCTGAGGGTGGATACATTGTATGGGGTCTGAGGGGTGGATACATTGTATGGGGTCTGAGGGGTGGATACATTGTATGGGGTCTGAGGGGTGGATACATTGTATGGGATCTGAGGGGTGGATATGTTGTATGGGGTCTGAGGGGTGGATACGTTGTATGGGGTCTGAGGGTAGATACATTGTATGGGGTCTGAGGGGTGGATACGTTGTATGGGGTCTGAGGGTAGATACATTGTATGGGGTCTGAGGGGTGGATACATTGTATGGGGTCTGAGGGGTGGATACATTGTACGGGGTCTGAGGGGTGGATACATTGTATGGGGTCTGAGGGGTGGATACATTGTACGGGGTCTGAGGGGTGGATACATTGTATGGGGTCTGAGGGTAGATACAGTGTATGGGTTCTGAGGGGTGGATACATTGTATGGGGTCTGAGGGGTGGATACATTGTATGGGGTCTGAGGAGTGGATACATTGTACGGGGTCTGAGGGGTGGATACATTGTACGGGGTCTGAGGGGTGGATACATTGTATGGGGTCTGAGGGTAGATACATTGTATGGGGTCTGAGGGTAGATACAGTGTATGGGTTCTGAGGGGTGGATACATTGTATGGGGTCTGAGGGGTGGATACATTGTACGGGGTCTGAGGGGTGGATACATTGTATGGGGTCTGAGGGGTGGATACATTGTACGGGGTCTGAGGGGTGGATACATTGTATGGGGTCTGAGGGTAGATACATTGTATGGGGTCTGAGGGTAGATACAGTGTATGGGTTCTGAGGGGTGGATACATTGTATGGGGTCTGAGGGGTGGATACATTGTATGGGGTCTGAGGAGTGGATACATTGTACGGGGTCTGAGGGGTGGATACGTTGTATGGGATCTGAGGGTGGATACGTTGTATGGGATCTGAGGGTGGATACGTTGTATGGGGTCTGAGGGGTGGATACGTTGTATGGGGTCTGAGGGGTGGATACGTTGTACGGGGTCTGAGGGTGGATACGTTGTACGGGGTCTGAGGGGTGGAATACGTTGTACGGGGTCTGAGGGGTGGAATACGTTGTACGGGGTCTGAGGGGTGGAATACGTTGTACGGGGTCTGAGGGTGGATACATTGTACGGGGTCTGAGGGGTGGATACGTTGTACGGGGTCTGAGGGTGGATACGTTGTACGGGGTCTGAGGGGTGGATACGTTGTACGGGGTCTGAGGGTGGATACATTGTACGGGGTCTGAGGGGTGGATACGTTGTACGGGGTCTGAGGGGTGGATACGTTGTACGGGGTCTGAGGGGTGGATACGTTGTACGGGGTCTGAGGGTGGATACATTGTACGGGGTCTGAGGGGTGGATACGTTGTACGGGGTCTGAGGGGTGGATACGTTGTACGGGGTCTGAGGGGTGGATACGTTGTACGGGGTCTGAGGGGTGGATACGTTGTATGGGGTCTGAGGGTAGATACATTGTACGGGGTCTGAGGGTGGATACATTGTACG
This sequence comes from Rana muscosa, assembly GCA_029206835.1. Taxonomy (NCBI): domain Eukaryota; kingdom Metazoa; phylum Chordata; class Amphibia; order Anura; family Ranidae; genus Rana; species Rana muscosa. Next base: position 83,763,833 of record CM055124.1, read on the forward strand.
GGGTCTGAGGGGTGGATACGTTGTACGGGGTCTGAGGGGTGGATACGTTGTACGGGGTCTGAGGGGTGGATACGTTGTACGGGGTCTGAGGGGTGGATACAGTGTACGGGGTCTGAGGGGTGGATACAGTGTACGGGATCTGAGGGGTGGATACGTTGTACGGGGTCTGAGGGGTGGATACGTTGTACGGGGTCTGAGGGGTGGATACGTTGTACGGGGTCTGAGGGGTGGATACGTTGTACGGGGTCTGAGGGGTGGATACGTTGTACGGGGTCTGAGGGGTGGATACGTTGTACGGGGTCTGAGGGGTGGATACATTGTACGGGGTCTGAGGGGTGGATACATTGTACGGGGTCTGAGGGGTGGATACATTGTATGGGGTCTGAGGTCAGATACACTATATTGCCAAAAGTATTGGGACACCTGCCTTTACACACACATGAAATTTAATGGCATCCCAGTTTTAGTCCGTAGGGTTCAATATTGAGTTGGCCCACCCTTTGCAGCTATAACAGCTTCAACTCTTCTGGGAAGGCCGTCCACAAGGTTTAGGAGTGTTTCTATGGGGATGTTTGACCATTCTTCCAGAAGTGCATTTGTGAGGTCAGGCACTGATGTTGGACGAGAAGGCCTGGCTCGCAGATTCCACTCTAATACAACCCAAAGGTGTTCTATCGGGTTGAGGTCAGGACTCTGTGCAGGCCAGTCAAGTTTCTCCACCCCAAACTCACTCATCCATGTCTTTATGGACCTTGCTTTGTGCACTGGTGCACAGTCATGTTGGAAAAGGAAGGGGCCGTCCCCAAACTGTTCCCACAAAGTTGGGAGCATGAAATTGTCCAAAATGTCTTGGTATGCTGACGCCTTAAGAGTTCCCTTCACTGGAACTAAGGGGCCAAGCCCAACCCCTGAGAAACAACTCCCCCCACCATAATCCCCCCTCCACAAAACATTACACTTGGCACAATGCAGTTAGGCAAGTACCGTTCTCCTGGCAAGTGCCAAACCCAGACACGTCCATCAGATTGCCAGACAGAAGTGAGTCCAGAGAACACGTCTCCAGTGGCGGTGTGCTTTACACCAGTGCTTCTCACCCCAGTCCTCAAGTACCCCCAACAGGCCGTGTTCTGGGAATTTCTCTTAGGTAAAATATCTGTCCAGAATACCAAGCAATTTAAAGCACCTGTGCCAGATAAAAGGTAAACTTGCAAACATGGCCCCTTGGGGGTACTTGAGGACTGAGGTTGAGAAGCACTGATCTAAGGGAAGTGCCCAAAACATGGCCCCTTGGGGGTACTTGAGGACTGAGGTTGAGAAGCACTGATCTAAGGGAAGTGCCCAAAACATGGCCCCTTGGGGGTACTTGAGGACTGAGGTTGAGAAGCACTGATCTAAGGGAAGTGCCCAAAACATGGCCCCTTGGGGGTACTTGAGGACTGAGGTTGAGAAGCACTGATCTAAGGGAAGTGCCCAAAACATGGCCCCTTGGGGGTACTTGAGGACTGAGGTTGAGAAGCACTGATCTAAGGGAAGTGCCCAAAACATGGCCCCTTGGGGGTACTTGAGGACTGAGGTTGAGAAGCACTGATCTAAGGGAAGTGCCCAAAACATGGCCCCTTGGGGGTACTTGAGGACTGAGGTTGAGAATCACTGATCTAAGGGAAGTGCCCAAAACATGGCCCCTTGGGGGTACTTGAGGACTGAGGTTGAGAAGCACTGATCTAAGGGAAGTGCCCAAAACATGGCCTGTTGGGGTTACTTGAGGACTGAGGTTGAGAAGCACTGGTCTAAGGGAAGTGCCCAAAACCTGGCCCCTTGGGGTTACTTGAGGACTGAGGTTGAGAAGCACTGATCTAAGAGAAGTGCCCAAAACCTGGCCCCTTGGGGTTACTTGAGGACTGAGGTTGAGAACCACTGGTCTAAGGGAAGTGCCCAAAACCTGGCCCCTTGGGGTTACTTGAGGACTGAGGTTGAGAATGAGAACCACTGCTTTCCACCACTGCATCCAACGCTTTGCATTGCACCTGGTGATGAAAGGGTTGGATGGAGCTGCTCGGCCATAGAAACCTGTTCCATGAAGCTCTCTACACACTGTTGTTGTGCTAATCTGAGGGCCACACAAAGTTTGGAGCTCTGTAGCTATTGAGTCTGCAGACAGTTGGCGGCTTCTGCGCTCTGTGATCTTCAGCATGTGCTGACCTCCCTCTGTTATTTTACGTGGCCCACCACTTTGTGGCTCAGTTGCTGTTGTTCCCATTTTATTATAATACCACTAACAGTTGGCCGTGGAATATTTAGCAGCAAGAAATTTTATGGATGGACTTGTTGCAAAGGTGGCAACCTATCACAATCCCACGCTTGAATTCACTGAGCTCCTGAGAGCGACCCGTTCTTTCACAAATGTTTGTAGAAGCCGACTGCATGTCTAGGTGATTGATTTTATACACCTGTGGCCATGGAGGTGATTGGAACACCTGAATCCAATGATTTGGAGGGGTGTCCCAATACTTTTGGCAATATAGTGTACATTGAATCAGATCTGAGGGTGGATAAATTGTATGGGATCCGAGGGGTAGATACATTATTTGGGATCTGAAGGGTGGATACATTGTATGGGGTCTGAGGGTGGATACGTTGTGTGGGGTCTGAGGGGTGGATACATTGTATGGGATTAGAGGGGTAGATACATTATTTGGGATCTGAAGGGTGGATACATTGTATGGGATCTGAGGGTGGATACGTTGTGTGGGGTCTGAGGGGTGGATACATTGTATGGGATTAGAGGGGTAGATACATTATTTGGGATCTGAAGGGTGGATACATTGTATGGGATCTGAGGGTGGATACGTTGTGTGGGGTCTGAGGGGTGGATACATTGTATGGGATTAGAGGGGTAGATACATTATTTGGGATCTGAAGGGTGGATACATTGTATGGGATCTGAGGGTGGATACGTTGTGTGGGGTCTGAGGGGTGGATACATTGTATGGGATTAGAGGGGTAGATACATTATTTGGGATCTGAAGGGTGGATACATTGTATGGGATCTGAGGGTGGATACGTTGTGTGGGGTCTGAGGGGTGGATACATTGTATGGGATTAGAGGGGTAGATACATTATTTGGGATCTGAAGGGAGGATACATTGTATGGGATCTGAGGGTGGATACGTTGTCTTAGATTTGAGGGTATTGACTCGAGTATAAGCTTAGGGTGGGAAATGCAGCAGCTACTGTAAGTGGAAAAGAGGGTCAACAATGCCCATCTGCAGCCTCACTGTGCCCATGCAATCCCATACAATGTATCTACCCCTCAGACCCCATACAATATATCCACCCCTCAGATCCCATACAGTGTATCTACCCCTCAGACCCCATACAATGTATCTACCCCTCAGACCCCATACAATGTATCCACCCCTCAGATCCCATACAATGTATCCACCCTCAGACCCCATACAATGTATTCACCCTCACATCGCGCCCGTTCCTCCGACGGTCATAGAGATGACTGGTGACCATCTGGTCACCAGTCTTCTCTATGCTCGTCATGTGACAAGGCACCGGCGCCGGACGATTCTTTCTCCGGGCCCCTGATGACACGTGAGAGCCCGGAGAAGCACCGGATGGCGGTGGGAGGGGGGGGGGTATCCCCTCCCGCCTCCTATAAGAACGATCAAGCGGCGGAACACTTGAAGGCACTGTAGCGCATGGAGTTTCACCCTGCCCAATGTACCGCAACAATGGAAATCCGGCAAGAGCCCCTAACCTGCCTGCTTGCACCGGCCCAGTGCCTTGGAAAGTACCGAATCAGCATGACAGCCAGGGATCTGGTATTTTTTACACAAGGGGCGGTTGACATCTTCCTAAACATGGGCTCCCCTGGAGCGGGGTGTGCCAGTGACAGGAGCCGCTGTTTGTTCCACAGACAATTTATTCGGCTCATTTCACACCTACAGACGCGATCAAGCACACGCGTTTACATGCCTTTTTAGCGCGTTCCCAAGCATCGCGACAAAGAAGTACCTGACTCTTTTGGTGAACCGCTTGGCGAAGAGCAGGGGTGCCATTAACAATGTCCTTGCTGAGTGTTTGCTAAAGTGCAGCCCATGTAGGGAAAACAAACAATTTTGCGTGCCGCCCCCCCCCCCCCCCGACATTCATATATGTGAACCTAGACTATACAGTGCCTGGAAAAAGTATTCATACCCCTTGAAATTTTCCACATTTTTTCATGTTACAACCAAAAGCATAATTGTATTTTATTGGGATTTTTTGTGATAGACCAACACAAAGTGGCACATTTGGAGTGCGGCTATCTAGCTATTTTATTTTTTCCATTATCTCTGTTGCAAACAGAGCCAGCACCCTGCTTGACTGTGGAGACAGCTGACCTTAGGAGAGGTAATTACCCTGGAGCCGTGAACTCCCACACAAAGTGGCACATAATTGTGAAGTGGAAGGAAAATTATAAATGGTTTTTAATTTTTTTTACAAATAAACATGAAAAGTGTGGGGGGCATTTGTATGGTGCCCCCCGGAGTCAATACTTTGTAGAACCGCCTTTCTCTGCAATTACAGCTGCAAGTCTTTTTGGGGATGTCTCTATCAGCTTTGCACATCTAGAGAGTGACATTTTGCCCATTCTTCTTTGCAGAATATCTCAAGCTGTCAGATTGGATGGAGAGCGTCTGTGATCAGCAATTTTCAAGTCTTGCCACAGATTCTCAATGGGATTTAGGTCTGGACTGTGACTGGGCCATTCTAACACATGAATATGCTTTGATATAAACCATTCTATTGTAGCTCTGGCTGGATGTTTCAGGTCGTTGTCCTGCTGGAAGGTGAACCTCCGCCCCGGTCTCAAGTCTTTTGCAGACTCTAAGGCCCCTTTCACACTGGGCGCGGGAGGTGCGCTGGCAGTATAGCGGTGCTATTTTTAGCGCCGCTATACAGTAGTTTTTGCCACGATATTTGGCCACTAGCGGTGCAGTTTTAACCCCCACTAGCGGCCGAGAAAGGGTTAAAACCGCCCGCAATGCGCTGCTAAAGCAGCGCATTGTGGGCAGTATAGCCGCGGTGTCCTATTGATTTCAATGGGCAGCAGTGGTAAAGGAGCGGCAAACACACCACTCCTCCACTGCTCCAAAGATGCGGCTAGCAGGACTTTTTGAGCGGTCCTGCTAGCGCACAGCTTCAGTGTGAAAGCCTTTGGGCTTTCACATTGAAGACTGCAGGGCAGGATTTTTTCTCCAGCGTTTTTCAGGCGCTATTTTTAGCGTCACAATGCCTGAAAAAAGCCCCAGTGTGAAAAAGGCCAAACAGGTTTTCTTCTAAGATCGCCCTGTATTTGGCTCCATCCATCTTCCCATCAACTCTGACCAGCTTCCCTGTCCCTGCTGAAGAAAAGCATCCCCACCACATAATGCTGCTACCACCATGTTTCACAGTTGGGATGGTGTGTTCAGGGTGATGTGCAGTGTTAGTTTTCCGCCACACATAGCGTTTTGCTTTTAGGCCAAAAAGTTCAGTTTTGGTCTCATCTGACCAGAGCACCTTCTTCCACATGTTTGCTGTGTCCCCCACATGGCTTCTCGCAAACTGCAAACCAGACTTCTAAGGGCCAGTTCACACCACGAGCAGTCCAGTGCGTTGTTTTTCTGCATCAAAAACGCATGGAAAGTAGGTTATATGGTTTTCAATGGCATAGTTCACACCAGTGCTTTCAGCTTCAGGAAAAAAAAAAGTAGAACATGCTGCATTTTACCTGCACTGGACTGTACTGGAACGCACCAGATGCACCTAAATGCACCAAAAAACGCACTGGAACACAATTGTCATAAGGTTAAGAAAAGAGTGGGTTGAAAAAAAGCACTGGACTGCATCAAAAACGTACCAAAAACGCACTGGAACGCATCAAAAACGCGCATGCAAAAAAGCACCTGGAACGCATTCGGATTGCGTTTCTATGGTGTGAACCGACCCTTACGGCTTTCTTTCACCAATGTCTTTCTTCTTGTCACTCTTCCATAAGGCTGGTTTCACACTGGGGCGGTGGGGGCGGTGGCGGTATAGCGCCGCTATTTTTAGCGGCGCTATACCGTCGGGATTGTTGAGCTATTCAGCCGCTAGCGGTGCGGTTTTAACCCCCGCTAGCGGCCAATAAAGGGTTAATACCGCCCGCAAACCGCGTATTACTGCGGTATCCCATGCATTTCAATGGGAAGGAGCGGTGGAGGAGCGGTAAACACACCGCTCCTCTCACCGCTCCAAAAATGCGGCTAGCAGGATTTTTTTACCGTCCTGCTAGCGCACCGCTCCAGTGTGAAAGCCCTCGGGGCTTTCACATTGGAGAGAAAGGAGCCGCTGTTTAGGCTCGGTTTGCAGGCGCTATTTTTAGAAAAATAGCGCCTGCAAACCGCCCCAGTGTGAAAGGGGCCTTAAGGCCAGATTTGTGGAGAGCACGACTAATAGTTGTCCTGTGGACAGATTCTCCCACCTGAGCTGTGGATCTCTGCTGCTCCTCCAGAGTTACCATGGGCCTCTTGGCTGCTTCTCTGATGAATGCTCTCCTTGCCCGGCCCGGTCAGTTTAGGTGGACGGTCATGTCTTGGTAGGTTTGCAGTTGTGCCATACTCTTCCCATTTTCGGATGATGGATTGAACAGAGCTCCATGAGATGTTCAAAGCTTGGGAGATTTTTTTTTTATAACCTAACCCTACTTTATACTTCTCCACAACGTTATCCCTGACCTGTCTGGTGTGTTCCTTGGCCTTCATGATGCTGTTTGTTCACTAATACAAATGCCCCCCCCCACACTTTTCACATATTTATTTGTAACAAATGTTGAAAACCATTTATTATTTTCCTTCCATTTCACAATTATGTCCCACTTTGTGTTGGTCTATCACACAAAATCCCAATAAAATACATTTACGTTTTTGGTTGTAACATGAGAAAATGGGGAAAATTTTAAGGGGTATGAATACTTTTTCAAGGCACTGGGAAAGGAACTAAATTTGTTTTCAACTGCGGACGCCGCCAGCTGCTGACGAATTTAACGAGGAGGAAGATGCAGAGCGCGGTGTAGATGGAACACTCGGAGGTGGCGCATACCCCACACACACAGTCAGGGTATCCAGATGGCTCCCCTGGCGATGCGGGGCCTCCGCAGGCGGTCTGCTTTCCCGCCTCCTCCACCACCTCTTATAATGGAAACCCAATCGCCAAAATCTCACCGAGGCTTAACACCTTCACGTCAGTTCAGTAGTCATTGTCACTTTTTTTGGGGAGTCATCCAGTTTAGAGTTTACATCTACAGCGCATCCGGAAAGTATTCACAGCGCTTCCACTTTCCCACATTTTGTTATGTTACAGCCTTATTCCAAAATCGATTAAATTAATTATTTTCCTCAAAATTCTACAAACAATCCCCCATAATGACAACGTGAAAAACGTTTGTTTGCATTCTTCACAAATTTATTAAAAATAAAAAAACAAAACAAAAATCCCATGTACATAAGTATCACAGGCTCCTCCCATGTACATAAGTATCACCGGCTCCTCCCATGTACATGAGTATCACAGGCTCCTCCCATGTACATAAGTATCACAGGCTCCTCCCATGTACATAAGTATCACAGGCTCCTCCCATGTACATAAGTATCACAGGCTCCTCCCATGTACATGAGTATCACAGGCTCCTCCCATGTACATGAGTATCACAGGCTCCTCCCATGTACATAAGTATCACAGGCTCCTCCCATGTACATAAGTATCACAGGCTCCTCCCATGTACATGAGTATCACAGGCTCCTCCCATGTACATGAGTATCACAGGCTCCTCCCATGTACATAAGTATCACAGGCTCCTCCCATGTACATAAGTATCACAGGCTCCTCCCCTGTACATAAGTATCACAGGCTCCTCCCATGTACATAAGTATCACAGGCTCCTCCCATGTACATGAGTATCACAGGCTCCTCCCATGTACATGAGTATCACAGGCTCCTCCCATGTACATGAGTATCACAGACTCCTCCCATGTACATGAGTATCACAGGCTCCTCCCATGTACATAAGTATCACAGACTCCTCCCATGTACATAAGTATCACAGACTCCTCCCATGTACATAAGTATCACAGACTCCTCCCATGTACATGAGTATCACAGACTCCTCCCATGTACATGAGTATCACAGGCTCCTCCCATGTACATAAGTATCACAGACTCCTCCCATGTACATAAGTATCACAGACTCCTCCCATGTACATAAGTATCACAGACTCCTCCCATGTACATAAGTATCACAGACTCCTCCCATGTACATAAGTATCACAGACTCCTCCCATCACAGGCTCCTCCCATGTACATAAGTATCACAGACTCCTCCCATGTACATAAGTATCACAGACTCCTCCCATGTACATAAGTATCACAGACTCCTCCCATCACAGGCTCCTCCCATGTACATAAGTATCACCTGACAAATAACCTGCCAGCAAATTCCCCATCAACCCCGAGACTGCATTTCTCCCCTCCCCCCCCTCACCTTTTTTTGGGGGAAGGTGAGAGAGGGGGTGTGTCCCTGAATGGCAGTTTGGAAATGTGGTCACCCTAGCTGGGGCCCACCAAGAATCGAGGAATCCCAGGGTGCCGCCTTGCGAGGGGACCCACATCTTAGACGAGTAGGCCGGGGGAGGAACCGTTCCGAGGGACTGGTGAGAAGTCACGGTGAAGGAAAGGGTCCCGGTAACTCTCTGGAGGGATGTCTTCTCCTTAACAGAGGTCAAGTTTTAAAGAGGGACCAAGTTCACCGGGTCTGTGGCAGAGACTGCGGTTGGGTTAGAGCACCATTCTGGCTGCTCGTCCCATATCCAGGGAGACTATCCATATCCAGGGAGACTATCCAGGTGGGGTGAGTCTGCTCGAGAATCGGAGCAGTGAAGTGATTACGTTTGTGCCCGGACCTCCTCCACACCCTATGCTGTCCTCTCCTTACTCCAACCTTTCCTATCAGAGACTGTTACTCAAGAAGAAAAATAAACTCTACGTTGGAGTTACAGCTGGTGTGGACCTTGAAGTTATTGGGGGAATATAAAGATTTATCTTTATTAACTATAGAGGTGAGAACCATTCTCTGGAGGATTCTGGTTTTCTGGCTGTGGAGACCCACCAACAACACCACTCATCCTCTTTACACAGGAGGGTACAGGCTTGTGGCGTGGTGTGCCCTCTCTACCTGCGGGGAGCCAAGGTCAGGTGAAGGGGGTGAGTGCGCTACATGTATATGAGATTTTCTTTCATTTTTAATAAACTTGCAAACAAACTTCTCTCACGTTGTCATTATGGGGGATCGTTTGTAGAATTTTGAGGAAAATAATGAATTTAATCCATTTTGGAATAAGGCTGTAACATAACAAAATGTGGGAAAAGTGAAGCGCTGTGAGTACTTTGCAGACACACCGTACATGAACCCTTCCTTTGCTGGCAGACCTCAGGGCGGGTGACGTGCACACTTCACATGTGCGCTCCGGCACACACAGAGCCACCCCTCCCCCCCTGCGCACACTTGTCAGGTGTGTGTGTTTGTCAGCTGTGTGTCGGGAAGATTGAAGTGCCGATCGCACCTACTTGTCACCCGCGGGGACATCTGGACGTTGTTTAAAGAGACAATCCAATCAAAAAAAAAAGTATTTTCAGGCCGTCTGGTGATTTCTCATTGTAGCTCCGGTCCCCAGGCGGTGCGGATATCCTATCACTGTTGGCTCCATTTACACTGCGACTTCAAATCCATGCGATTTCCATGGAGACGTCACAGTGCGACTTGATGCGACTTTTGAGGGTTTGCCTTGAATTCTATGGCACTCGTGTTACATGAAAGTTGGACCAAAGTAGTGCAGAAACTAGAATCTATCTCATTTCTATCTTTCCATCTCTCTATCTATCTATATATCTATCTATCTATCCTTTATCTATCTATCTAAAGCCTCATACACACGATCGGATTTCCATCGGACAAATCCATGGAATTTTGTGTGAAGGGCGTTGGCCATGAACTTGCTCTGCATACAGACGGCAGAACTTTTTCAGCCAACATACACAAAACTACGTGTTTTTTCTGCTCTTTAGCGCCACCCTTTGGGCAACTTCTGCTAATGTTGTCTGATGGTTAGCATTGGTTTGGAGCATGTGTGTTTGTACTTTGGATTTTATTCCCGGACTTGTGTACACACGATCGGATAATTCGACGGCACACATTTGTTGGCAGAAAACTCAGACAACAATTGTCCAATGGAGCGTACAAACGGTCAGATTATCCGTCAAAACCCTTCCATCACACGATTGTTGTCGGAAAATCCAATCGTGTGTACGGGCCTTATCTATCCATCGATCTATCCTTTTGTCTCTATCTATATCTATCTCTCTATCTCATTCTTTCTCTGTCTCTCTCTGTCTCTCTCTCCCTCTCTCTCTCGCTCTCTCTCTCTCTCACTTTTCTCTCGCTCTCTCTCTTTCTCTCTCTCTCTCGCTTTCTCTCTCTCTCTCTCGCTTTCTCTCTCTCTCTCTCGCTTTCTCTCTCTCTCTCTCTCGCTTTCTCTCTCGATTTCTCTCTCTCTCGCTTTCTCTCTCTCTCTCTCTCGCTTTCTCTCTCTCTCTCTCTCGCTTTCTCTCTCGCTCTCGCTTTTCTCTTTCGTTCTCGCTTTTCTCTCTCGCTCTCGCTTTTCTCTCTCGCTCTCTCTCTCTCCTATGAGCACCCTCGGGTGCGGGAAGCGGTTGTGTTGGGATTGGGGGGTCTCGGAGAGATAAGCGTCTCACGTGGAGTAGAAAGGTGGGCTGAGCGCCCCTCCTCCGGGATCAGAACACAATGAAAATCTCTTCCCCCTACCAGAAGGTCTTCCCATGCTCAATTGAACACACAGCTAACAAGCCTCTAACGGAAGCTGTCAGAGGTATCACAGATCCCTATTACACGGGTAAATTCTGGGCCGTTTATTTCACAATAATGGATGCCGGAATTAAAAACGCATCTCCGGGCAACGCAGAACATTAAAGGAACACCTCGCCGCCATTAACAATAGCGATAGAACAAATATAATTGGCGCACAAAGGCGGTTTGTTGTGTCATGTCGTTAAAAAAAAAAGATCTTTTCAATCTGCGGCGGGCAAAATTTAAAACGCTAAAACATTACAACATGGCTCCGGTATCCATTGGAAGCCTGAGGGCGATCTGAGCGCCCCAAGAAACGCTGTTTTCCACCTCTGTGATTGGCTCCCTGGTTTCCGTTATAACAGCACAGGGAATGACCATGTTCCTGCAGTCTTGGTATCTACGGACCAGAAGTATGTAAGAATTGGCAATGGAGTTTGTTCCAGATTGGCCGGGGGGGTGGCTGTGTCAGTTTCATTCAGGGACACTGTATTGTCCTGGAATGAAGGTGCCCGGGACAGACCTGCAAAATGCGGGACTGTCCCGGGCAATCTGGGACACGTGGTCACCCTACATGGGGGGCAAAGAACCTTCCCCATGTTTATGAGGACAAGGGCCTCATCCCTACAACCCTGCAGTGGCGGATCCAGGGGGGGGGGGGCAACAGGGCAATTGCCCCCCCCCCCCCCCGAGACCATCTGTCACACTCGCTTGCTTGCTCTGTTTTTTTTTTTTTTGCGCCTGATATCCCAAAATTTGGGGACCTGGTACTGGCCGGCCGTAGGGCCCCTGGACGCCAAACTTGGCTACACATGTAGCCCAATGTCTCTTCTACAAGTGTGCAAAGTATGGTGTCTGGGGGACCTACGGCCAGGGAGCACTGATTTTTTTAAATCCGGGCACCCCTCCCATAGACTCCAATGTTAAACGGTCATTTCTCCGGTGATTTTGCGGACCCGGTACCGGCCGGTCGTAGGTCCCCAGAACCCCAAACTTGGCACACATGTAGCCCCATGTGTTCTCTAGAAGTGTGCAAAGTCTGGTGTCTGGGGGACCTACGGCCATGGAGCATTGGTTTTTTAAAACCGGGCACCCCTTCCATAGACTCCAATGTTAAACGGTCATTTCTCCAGTGATTTTGCGGACCCGGTACCGGCCAGTCGTAGGTCCTCTGGACCCCAAACTTGGCACACATGTAGCCCCATGTCTCCTCTATAAATTTGAAAAGTTTGGTGTCTGGGAGAACCAATTTTTCAAAGCCGGGCACTCCTTCCATAGACTTCCATGTTAAACATCAGTCTAGTCATGGGCACAGTGAGGCATGGGCACAGTGAGGCAAAGTGAGGCAAGTATAAGCCTAGGACACCCTAGGCTTATACTTGAGTCAATACGTTTTCCCAGTTTTTTGGGGTAAAATTAGGTGCCTCGGCTTATATTCGGGTCGGCTTATACTCGAGTATATACAGTACTTGTTCTGCGGCTGGCGCTGCCTCTCTGAGTCTCTCTCTCAGTTTCTCACATCAGCCGATCAGCGGCGCTGAGAGAGAGACTCGTCTAATGTAGTTACGTGGCGCACACGATACCAGGAGCGGAGGAGGAGGTAGGTGGAGCCTCTTCCCTGCACTCGCTGCTAACGCCTGGGCCGCTTGGCGTCTAGCAACGAGTGACGTCAGTGAGTCACGTCAGGCCGCTCTGCGGGCAGGTACAATAGCGTGCGGCTCCACAGACGGGTAAGAAAGCGGGCGGCTCCGCTTGCGGCGCGGTTTGTTGTCGGGGGGGAGGCGCGGTTCGTGGGCAGACCGTGCTGCTCAGTGTGTTGGCAGCGCAGGTGAGAGTGAGAGAGCAGGCTCAGTGTGGCAGCTGGCCAATCAGCTAGCCGGGAGCGGGGGAGAAGAGAGATGAGATCATCTCTCACCGCCCGTGCCTGCCCTGCATTCCTGCAGTGACTTCCGCCCTCACTGTGCAGGCAGCAGAGAGATTACATTATCTCTCTGCTGCCTGACTCTAGGAGTCTGGGACACAGCAAGAGACAACCAAAACTACACCTTAGCAGGCAAGTTAGTGACAATCCGCAAGGTGTGGCAGGCGACGTGGCAAATGACAATCTGCATCTGGTGGCAGGTAAGTGACAATCAGCAAGGTGTGGCAGGTGACGTGGCAAGTGACAATCCGCAAGGTGTGGCAGGTGATGTGGGAAGTGACAATCCAAGGTGTGGCAAGTGACAATCCACAAGATGTGGCAGGTGACGTGGAAAGTGACAATCCACAACGTGTGGCAAGTGACACGCTCAGGGCTCCCACTAATTGCAGGCGACGGTGGCAAGTGACACACTCGGGGCTCCCACTGATTCTGCATTGAACTATTTAATTTCATATTACAATGTAATGATAGAAATAATGCGCTTCAATCATCCTGACACCATAACAACCATGGTGCCGGGATGATTGAAGCGCCGACACCAACCATTTCCCCGATAAATTTCCCACAAAAAAAATCATTTTTTGGCAGTGCCCCTCCCGAGAAAAGACCCTGGATCCGCCCCTGCAACCCTGGCCGGTGTTTGTGGAGGTCTGTGAGCGGGAGGCTTATCGGAATTTCAAAGCCACCTTTTAAAAATAAGGGGTCCCTCAGATACCCCCTACTCATTCACAATAAAAAGAGCATGCAGCCCCCCCCCTGAACCATATGAGTTCACATGACCTCAACATGGGAGGCAAAGCACCTTGTCCCCAGCTTGTCCCCAGCCAGGGTTGTGGGGGTTTTCAGAATTTCGAAGCCCCCTTTAATAATAGAGAGGCCCCCAGATACCCCTGCCCATTCACCAAAAAAAAAAAAAAAACATGCAGACCTCCCCCTCAAACCATACCGGTCCACATGCCCTCAACATGGAGGTGCAAAGCAACTTTCCCACATGTTAATAATAATGAGGCGGCTGAGGCCCCCAGATACCCCTACTCGCTCCCAAAAAAGAGCATGCAGCCCCCCACCCCCGCAAACCATACCGGCCCACATGCCCTCAATATGGGGGGTGCAAAGCTACTTGTCTCCATGTTGATGAGCACAAGGGCCTCTTTCCCACAACCCTGGCCAGTGGGTGTGGGGGTCTGCGGGTGACAGGCTTATCGGAATCTTGAAGTCCCCTTTAATAACAAGGGGGCCCCCATGCCCCCTACATGGAGGTGCAAAGCAACTTCCCCACATGTTAATAATAAAAGGGCCCCCAGATACCCCTACTCACTCTCAAAAAAAGAGCATGCAGCCCCCCACCACCGAACTATACCAGCCCACATGCCCTTAACATGGGGGTGCAAAGCAACTTGTCCCAATGTTGATGAGGATAAGGGCCTCTTACCCACAACCCTGGCCAGTGGTTGTGGGGGTCTGAAGGCGGAAGGCTTATCGGAATCTTGAAGCTCCCCTTAATAAAAAGGGGCCCCCAGATACCCCTACTCATTCACAAAAAAAGAGCATGCAGCCCCCCCCCCCAGGGTGACCACATTTTCAAACTGCCATTCAGGGACACCCCCCCCCCTCTCTCACCTTCCTAAAAAAAAAGATGGGGGGGGGGGCGGGGGGAAATGTAGTCTCGGGGTTGATGGGGAATTTGGTGGCGGGTTATTTGTCAGGTGAATGTGCCACTTGCCACCAGATGCAGTGCCGCTTGCCACCCATAGCCTGCCGCCACCAGATGCAGTGCCGCTTGCCACCCATAGCCTGCCACCAGATGCAGTGCCGTCTGCCACTAGATGCAGTGCCACTTGCCACCCATAGCCTGCCACCAGATGCAGTGCCGCTGTCACTCCCTCTGCATGAGCCACGTGCGTAGAAGGAAAGGAGTGACGTCACTATCTAGAGAGTGAAGATCACACCAGTCCCTTCTGCTTGCCGCTGGGTGCTGGAGAAGGAGGAGGTGCCGAGGTGGGTGGGGACAGCAGTGCTGCACTAGGCGCAGGCCTCGCTCCCGGTCTCACTGTCTTAGAGTAAATTGTCACTGGTTGCAAGACGCCAGGCAACGCCGGCCCTAGAAACCAGTTCCGGAAATGTTGTTGTTATTAGTTAGTGGGAGGTGGCTGTGTCCTCTGCTTCATTCCGGGACATTGTATTGTCCCAGAATGAAGGTGCCCGGGACCCAGGACAGAAGTGTCAATTGTGGGACAGTCCCGGGCAATCCGGGACACGTGGGCACCCTACCCCCCCAACCCGTACCAGCCCAAATGCCCTAAACATGGAGGTGCAAAGCAACTTGCCCCCATGTTAATAAAAAGTGGGCCCCCAGAAACCTCTACTCATTCACAAAAAAAAAAAAGCATGCAGCCCCCCCACCCCCCAGCTATACCGGCCCACATGCCCTCAACATGTGGATGCAAAGCAACTTGTCCCCTTGTTGATGAGCAAAAGGGCCTCTTCCCCACAACCCTGGCCAGTGGTTGTGGGGGTCTGAAGGTGGAAGGCTTATCGGAATCTTGAAGCTCCTTTTAATAAAAAGGGGGCCCCCAGATACCCCTACTCATTCACCAAAAAAAAGGAGCATGCAGCCCAATTCCCCCCAAACCATACCAGCCTACATGCCCTCAACATGGGTGGCAAAGCACCTTGTTCCCACGTTGATGAAGACAAGGGAGTCATCCTCACAACCTTTGCCGGTGTTTGTGGGGGGTCTGCGGACAGGAGGTATATCAGAATATTGAAACCCCCTTTAATAATAAATGGGCCCCCCAGATACCGTCAGCTACAACGGTCAGAATCTAAAAACATTTTCATGACATTTTGAAAGGAACTGAAGCAAGTTTTATAGATTACCCTGATTTTTTTTTTATCAGCGCCGTTCCTTCTGCTTCAATGTCGGTGAGCGCCGTACAACACCGAAATCTCCCCCAATCTCTAGAAGAAGGATATGATCCCGAGCCGGCTGACTTTGCCAGCAAGGTGTGTAAATCAAGCGAGACGCTTCATGATAAGAGCAGGGACGCGGGTCGGTCCAGAGTTATGGCGCCTTCCGCAGGTAACTGACAGGGGTGTAATTTTTCGGAGGCCGCGCTACACGGGCCGACACCACGGTGAAAAGTCAATGAGCGATGGCGAAGGAGGAGCGGGCGAGGAAAGGTCACCAGATACAATGTTACTAAATATTAGGAAGAAGAATTTTCATTCTTAGTTTCGGGAGAGAACATTGACCTTCTTTCAGGAAATATGTTATAAATTCTTCACCCAAGATATGGTGGGTGCTTAAAAAAAAAAAGTAAATATCACTTGAACCTCCTACTTCCGGCCCTTTAAGAGATTGAAACATGGGGGGGTTACATGGGCTTACCGATCATGTGATCACTAGGATTGGCTGTCACAGTGATCAAATGATCTGGAGCTTGTCCTACTGTCTCACGATCATTACTAAGTGACTAGAGGAGGGTTGTTGGTGACGCAATAGTGGTGATATAAGCGGGAACTCAGTGGACTCTGATGTATGGGGGAACCCTGTAGACTGTGATGTAAGGGGGGAACTCTGTGGACTCTGATATATGAGGGGATTCTGGTGTAAGTGTGTATGTGAGTTCCCGGGTCTGTACACCCGCTGTGCCCATTATGAGGGGTTTCCACCATCCCTCTACTGAGTTCCCGGGTCTGTACACCCGCTGTGCCCATTATGAGGGGTTTCCACCATCCCTGTGCTGAGTTCCCGGGTCTGTACACCTACTGTGCCCATTATGAGGGGTTCCCACCATCCCTGTGCTGAGTTCCCGGGTCTGTACACCTGCTGTGCCCATTATGAGAGGTTCCCACCATCCCTGTGCTGAGTTATTGGGTCTGTACACCCGCTGTGCCCATTATGAGGGGTTCCCACCGTCCCTGTGCTGAGTTCCCGGGTCTGTACACCTGCTGTGCCCAATAAGAAGGGTTCCCACCATCCCTGTGCTGAGTTCCCGGGTCTGTACACCTGCTGTGCCCATTATGAGGGGTTCCCACCATCCCTGTGCTGAGTTCCCGGGTCTGTACACCCGCTGTGCCCATTATGAGGGGTTCCCACCGTCCCTGTGCTGAGTTCCCGGGTCTGTACACCCGCTGTGCCCATTATGAGGGAATCAGCCCAAAAAAGGGAAACTCCATATTTCTTCTCAGACTGCGGTGCTGTATATCACCCGTAACGATCGTCCCAGCGGCAAAGGGCGCGCACAAAGCCCTTTAGTAGATCAGCCCCCATGTCTCCGCTCCGAGGACACCGATGTCTGGGTGAAATACGTCCCGTCATTTATCACTTTCTCCGGCACGATAAGATTTGTTTGTTAACACCGGGGCAGGGCAGTGAAGTCGACTCTTAGCACCGTTTAACGAGCTGCAAAGAACACCCAGGCTGCCTTGCTGTTCAGCCGGCACGACGCACCACATTGATCGCCGGCAACCATACCAATGCGCCCGCAGTTATGTTAGGAAAGGATTCCGCCGCCGTGCCCATTCAACACATGCCATGTCAGATTAGGCCGCGTTCGCGAGGACCCCGGAATCGCACAGACAGGCGGTGGCGTATTGTTAGCGCCCGTGTCATGGAGGAGCTGGCGCTCGCTCGTTATTCCACAAAAATCATCTTTTTCTTCTTGTGTTCTCTGCCTGGAGGGGACGCCGGGCCGAGGCGGCAGCAAAGAAGGCGAGTACTTAAAGCGGTATTAATCCTGAAAACCAAAAATGTCTTATATTGCAGCCTACTAATCATTAGATGTGGTGGCTGCTTTAGTTTTTAGGCTTTTCCCCTCCTTTTTCACCTGGTGATCTGGCCAGTAACACTCCTGTATTAGAGCCCCCCCCCCCACACTGGATGAAGGAGCACAGGGGGGCATCTTTGGACAGCAGCATTGTCTGCGGGAAGGGGAGTGTTAGATGGACTATCGGACTTAAATACACTAACAAGCTAAACTCCAGATAACACTTTATAATCAGTTACAGCTACAGTGTGCCCCCCCTTTTTTTAAGAGTGCCCCCAGTTCCCTGAGAGTGCACCCAATGATTCATAAGTCAACAGTTGATGTAAAGGGGACACTCTAATGGGACCCCGATGTAAGGGGGACACTCTGATGGAGACCCTGATGTAAGGAGAGACTCTGATGGGGACCCTGATGTAAGGGGGCACTCTGATGGGGATCCTGATGTAAGAGGGCACTCTGATGGGGACCCTGATGTAAGGAGAGACTCTGATGGGGACCCTGATGTAAGGGGGAACTCTGATGGGGACACTGATGTAAGGGGGCACTCTGATGGGGACCCTGATGTAAGGAGAGACTCTGATGGGGACCCTGATGTAAGGGGGAACTCTGATGGGGACACTGATGTAAGGGGGTACTCTGATGGGGACCCTGATGTAAGGGGGCACTCTGATGGGGACTCTGATGTAAGGGGGCACTCTGATGGGGACCCTGATGTAAGGAGAGACTCTGATGGGGACTCTGATGTAAGGGGGTACTCTGATGGGGACCCTGAAGTAGGGGATCACTCTGATGGGGACACTGATGTAAGGAGGGACTCTGATGGGGACCCTGATGTAAGGGGGTACTCTGATGGGGACACTGATGTAAGGAGAGACTCTGATGGGGACCCTGAAGTAGGGGGGCACTCTGATGGGGACCCTGATGTAAGGAGAGACTCTGATGGGGACCCTGATGTAAGGGGGCACTCTGATGGGGACCCTGATGTAAGGGGGCACTCTGATGGGGACACTGATGTAAGGGGGCACTCTGATGGGGACCCTGATGTAAGGAGAGACTCTGATGGGGACCCTGATGTAAGGGGGAACTCTGATGGGGACACTGATGTAAGGGGGCACTCTGATGGGGACCCTGATGTAAGGAGAGACTCTGATGGGGACCCTGATGTAAGGGGGAACTCTGATGGGGACACTGATGTAAGGGGGTACTCTGATGGGGACCCTGATGTAAGGGGGCACTCTGATGGGGACTCTGTTGTAAGGGGGCACTCTGATGGGGACCCTGATGTAAGGAGAGACTCTGATGGGGACTCTGATGTAAGGGGGTACTCTGATGGGGACCCTGAAGTAGGGGATCACTCTGATGGGGACACTGATGTAAGGAGGGACTCTGATGGGGACCCTGATGTAAGGGGGTACTCTGATGGGGACACTGATGTAAGGAGAGACTCTGATGGGGACCCTGAAGTAGGGGGGCACTCTGATGGGGACCCTGATGTAAGGAGAGACTCTGATGGGGACCCTGATGTAAGGGGGCACTCTGATGGGGACCCTGATGTAAGGGGGCACTCTGATGGGGACACTGATGTAAGGAGAGACTCTGATGGGGACCCTGATGTAAGGGGGTACTCTGATGGGGACCCTGATGTAAGGGGGCACTCTGATGGGGACACTGATGTAAGGAGAGACTCTGATGGGGACCCTGATGTAAGGGGGTACTCTGATGGGGACCCTGATGTAAGGGGGGACTCTGATGGGGACCATGATGTAAGGGGGCACTCTGATGGGGACTCTGATGTAAGGGGGCACTCTGATGGGGACTCTGATGTAAGGGGGCACTCTGATGGGGACCCTGATGTAAGGGGGCACTCTGATGGGGACCCTGATGGGGACACTGATGTAAGGAGAGACTCTGATGGGGACCCTGATGTAAGGGGGCACTCTGATGGGGACCCTAATGTAAGAGGGCACTCTGTTGGGGACCTTGATGTAGGGGACACTCTAATGGGGACACTGATGTAGGGGGCACTTTGATGGGGACACTGATGTAGGGGGGGCACTCTGATGGTGACATGGACTGATGTATGGAGGCACTCTGTGCTTCTCTATGCAATGCAGGCAGATCGAGGCTGGTGGTAGGGGGCTGTACATAGCTTCCTGAAAACATCCCAGCCCCCGGCCTCAGTACTCCTCTAAAGAGACCTCATCTCTGAGGCAAGCAGTGGAAGGAGTTATGCAAATAAATATGCCTTTGTGGGTGGGTATCAGTCTGAAGGAGTGGGCGTGCCTAAGCAGGCTGTATTTGCATGTGGGTAAAAACAGATTTGAATAAAGTATTTCCTGCATAAATATAAAGAAACGGGGATATTGATGTGTTTGGCTTCAGGGAAATGCGGGGATGTTTTTAGTTTGATTTATTATGTGTAATGAAATGTTTCTATTTATTGATACATCTGTCTGGTAGGGAATCAATAACATGTAGTCATCGTTTTGTTAAGTACTCGCTGTGATGTAGCAATATTAAGACATGTAGCTGCGCATTTGAGATGCATTTTGCAGCCCACAGATATAGGGCCGGTGCTAGGGATGCACCGATATAGGGCCGAAGATAGGGATGCACCTATATAGGGCCGATGATAGGGATGCACCTATATAGGGCCGATGATAGGGATGCTCTTTATATAGGGCCGGTGCTAGGGATGCACTGATATAGGGCCGATGCTAGGGATGCACCGATATAGGGCCGATGCTAGGGATGCACCGATATAGGGCCGATGCTAGGGATGCACCTATATAGGGCCGATGATAGGGATGCACCTATATAGGGCCGATGCTAGGGATGCACCTATATAGGGCCGATGATAGGGATGCACCTATATAGGGCCGATGATAGGGATGCACCTATATAGGGCCGGTGCTAGGGATGCACCTATATAGGGCCGATGATAGGGATGCACCTATATAGGGCCGATGATAGGGATGCTCTTTATATAGGGCCGGTGCTAGGGATGCACTGATATAGGGCCAATGCTAGGGATGCACCGATATAGGGCCGATGCTAGGGATGCACCTATATAGGGCCGATGATAGGGATGCACCTATATAGGGCCGATGCTAGGGATGCACCTATATAGGGCCGATGATAGGGATGCACCTATATAGGGCCGATGATAGGGATGCACCTATATAGGGCCGGTGCTAGGGATGCACCTATATAGGGCCGATGATAGGGATGCACCTATATAGGGCCGATGATAGGGATGCACCTATATAGGGCCGATGATAGGGATGCTCTTTATATAGGGCCGGTGCTAGGGATGCACTGATATAGGGCCGATGCTAGGGATGCACCGATATAGGGCCGATGCTAGGGATGCACCTATATAGGGCCGGTGCAAGGGATGCACCGATATAGGGCCGATGCTAGGGATGCATCGATAAATCGGCCACCCATAATTATCAGCGACTTTACAGTGTGTTTTTCATAGGTCATGTGACTCAAAAATCGCATCAAAAATGCAGCACAGTGTATTTGATTCTCATTTTGTAATGGATTTCAATGAGGAGGTGCGTTTTTGGTGCATTTTTGTTTAACTTACCAACTACGCACCAAAAATGTGGTAAGCAGGATTTTTAACATCGCAATGGAAGTGCAACGGACCAATTGATTCTGCTGATTGGTTCTTCAAACTCGTAGATGTTGGATTCTGCACATTACTGGTTCATCAAACTCGTAGATGGTGGATTGGTTGGCTTCTGCCGATTACTGGTCCATCAAACTCATAGATGGTGGATTGGTTGGCTTCTGCCGATTACTGGTCCATCAAACTCATAGATTATGGATTGGTTGGATTCTGCCAATTACTGGTCCTTCAAACTCATAGATGGTGGATTGGTTGGCTTCTGCTGATTACTGGTCCATCAAACTCATAGATTATGGATTGGTTGGATTCTGCCAATTACTGGTCTTTCAAACTCATAGATGGTGGATTGGTTGGCTTCTGCTGATTACTGGTCCATCAAACTCATAGATTATGGATTGGTTGGATTCTGCCGATTACTGGTCCTTCAAACTCGTAGATGGTGGATTGGTTGGCTTCTGCCGATTACTGGTCCATCAAACTCATAGATGGTGGATTGGTTGGATTCTGCCGATTACTGGTCCATCAAACTCATAGATTATGGATTGGTTGGATTCTGCCCATTATTGGTCCATCAAAAGCATAGATGGTGGATTGGTTGTATTCTGCTGATTATTGGTCCTTCAAACTTCTAGATGGTGGATTGGTTGGATTCTGCCCATTACTGGTTCATCAAACTCATAGATGGTGGATTGGTTGGATTCTGCTGATTATTGGTCCTTCAAATTCATAGATGATGGATTGTTTGGCTTCTGCCGATTACTGGTCCATCAAACTCATAGATTATGGATTGGTTGGATTCTGCCTATTATTGGTCCTTCAAACTCATAGATGGGGGATTGTTTGGATTATGCTGATTATTGGTCCTTCAAACCCATAGATGGTATATTGGTTGGATTCTGCTGATTATTGGTCCTTCAATCTACCATCTATGGGTTTGAAGGACCAATAATCAGCAGAATCCAACCAAACTCATAGATTATGGATTGGTTGGATTCTGACCATTATTGGTCCATCAAAATCATAGATGGTGGATTGGTTGGCTTCTGCTGATTACTGGTCCATCAAACTCATAGATTATGGATTGGTTGGATTCTGCCGATTACTGGTCCTTCAAACTCGTAGATGGTGGATTGGTTGGCTTCTGCCGATTACTGGTCCATCAAACTCATAGATGGTGGATTGGTTGGATTCTGCCGATTACTGGTCCATCAAACTCATAGATTATGGATTGGTTGGATTCTGCCCATTATTGGTCCATCAAAAGCATAGATGGTGGATTGGTTGTATTCTGCTGATTATTGGTCCTTCAAACTTCTAGATGGTGGATTGGTTGGATTCTGCCCATTACTGGTTCATCAAACTCATAGATGGTGGATTGGTTGGATTCTGCTGATTATTGGTCCTTCAAATTCATAGATGATGGATTGTTTGGCTTCTGCCGATTACTGGTCCATCAAACTCATAGATTATGGATTGGTTGGATTCTGCCTATTATTGGTCCTTCAAACTCATAGATGGGGGATTGTTTGGATTATGCTGATTATTGGTCCTTCAAACCCATAGATGGTATATTGGTTGGATTCTGCTGATTATTGGTCCTTCAATCTACCATCTATGGGTTTGAAGGACCAATAATCAGCAGAATCCAACCAAACTCATAGATTATGGATTGGTTGGATTCTGACCATTATTGGTCCATCAAAATCATAGATGGTGGATTGGTTGGATTCTGCCCATTACTGGTTCATCAAACTCATAGATTATGGATTGGTTGGATTCTACCTATTATTGGTCCTTCAAAATCATAGATTATGGATTGATTGGATTCTGCCAATTATTGGTGATTAGGGTTGAGCGAACCCGAACTGTAAAGTTCGGGTCCGTACCGAACTTTAGCTTTTTCCCGAACCCGAACCCGGACTTTGCGCAAAAGTCCGGGATCAGGTTCGGGTTCGGCAATCTAATGGCGCAGTTAGAAATGCTTCAGGGGCCAGCCAATCAGCTGGTGTGCCCTTAGAAGCCATCATAGCCATGCCTACTAATGGCATGGCTGTGATTGGTCAGTGCAACATGTGACCCAGCTTCTATATAAGCTAGAGGCACACAGCACACACGTCACTCTGCTTCAGAATAGATAGGGAGAGGATCTTGTCTGCTGCTGCTTTTAGGGAGAGATTGAAAAATACATGAGTTAGTCCTGATTCTGGAATCTGAGGGAAAAAATAGAGAGACAGTGTAGTGTAGGGCCAGGTTCCTGTTGGTGCTTTCAGGGAGAGAGATATATTATATAGGAATAGGAGTCCAGATTCAGAGATATAACTCAGCGATCTGCATAGGTTTAGCTGTTTGTGTTGCAGTGCACAGTCTTTTTACACTGCCATGAGCCCAGTGTCAGAGAAAATCTACCTTTTATCTGCAAGCTCAGTGCACCAGCACTGCATATATTACGTTGAGAGATACACTGTTTCCATACTGTGGGTGTATTCTGCTCTTGGAAAAAGATCCATTTAGGGCAAAAAAAAGGCACTTTATTGTGCTCTTTTCCAAAAGACCCATTAAGGGCAAAAAAAATAAAAAATTTGCATTTTATTTTGCTCGTGCAAAAAAAGACCCGTTTAGGGCAAAAAAAAAATAAAAAAAAAAATTGCACTTTAATGTACGCTTGCAAAAAGACCCATTTAGGGCCACAAAAAATATTTTGCAGTGTGTTATACATATGTGAAGGTGTGTGAAATAAACCATTTCTATATATTTGTCTTCTACTGTGCTATACTAAAAAAACAACATTTTTTTTGAATAGCATTTTCTGCAGTTCTGTAGCTGTGCGATTCAGCGGTTACGTACTGTGGGTGTGTTGTGGTCTTCCAAAAAACGCAATTTAGGGCCACAAAAAATATTTTGCAGTGTGTTATACATATGTGAAGGTGTGTGAAATAAACAATTTCTATATAGTTTTCTCCTACTGTGCTATACTAAAAAAACTAATTTTTTTTTGAATAGCATTTTCTGCAGTTCTGTAGCTGTGCGATTCAGCCGTTACGTACTGTGGGTGTGTTGTGGTCTTCCAAAAAACGCCATTTAGGGCCACAAAAAATATTTTGCAGTGTGTTATACATATGTGGAGGTGTGTGAAATAAACAATTTCTATATAGTTTTCTCCTACTGTGCTATACTAAAAAAACAACATTTTTTTTGAATAGCATTTTCTGCAGTTCTGTAGCTGTGCGATTCAGCGTTTACGTACTGTGGGTGTGTTGTGGTCTTCCAAAAAACGCCATTTAGGGCCACAAAAAATATTTTGCAGTGTGTTATACATATGTGGAGGTGTGTGAAATAAACAATTTCTATATAGTTTTCTCCTACTGTGCTATACTAAAAAAACAAATTTTTTTTTGAATAGCATTTTCTGCAGTTCTGTAGCTGTGCGATTCAGCGGTTACGTACTGTGGGTGTGTTGTGGTCTTCTAAAAAACGCCATTTAGGGCCACAAAAAATATTTTGCAGTGTGTTATACATATGTGGAGGTGTGTGAAATAAACAATTTCTATATATTTGTCTTCTACTGTGCTATACTAAAAAAACAACATTTTTTTTGAATAGCATTTTCTGCAGTTCTGTAGCTGTGCGATTCAGCGGTTACGTACTGTGGGTGTGTTGTGGTCTTCCCAAAAACGCCATTTAGGGCCACAAAAAATAGTTTGCAGTGTGTTATACATATGTGGAGGTGTGTGAAATAAACAATTTCTATATAGTTTTCTCCTACTGTGCTATACTAAAAAAACAACATTTTTTTTGAATAGCATTTTCTGCAGTTCTGTAGCTGTGCGATTCAGCGGTTACGTACTGTGGGTGTGTTGTGGTCTTCCAAAAAACGCCATTTAGGGCCACAAAAAATATTTTGCAGTGTGTTATACATATGTGGAGGTGTGTGAAATAAACAATTTCTATATATTTGTCTTCTACTGTGCTATACTAAAAAAACAACATTTTTTTTGAATAGCATTTTCTGCAGTTCTGTAGCTCTGCGATTCAGCGGTTACGTACTGTGGGTGTGTTGTGGTCTTCCAAAAAACGCCATTTAGGGCCACAAAAAATATTTTGCAGTGTGTTATACATATGTGGAGGCGTGTGAAATAAACAATTTATATATAGTTTTCTTCTACTGTGCTATACTAAAAAAACAAATTTTTTTTGAATAGCATTTTCTGCAGTTCTGTAGCTGTGCGATTCAGCGGTTACGTACTGTGGGTGTGTTGTGGTCTTCCCAAAAACGCCATTTAGGGCCACAAAAAAAAGTTTGCAGTGTGTTATACATATTTGGAGGTGTGTGAAATAAACAATTTCTATATAGTTTTCTCCTACTGTGCTATACTAAAAAAAAAACATTTTTTTTGAATAGCATTTTCTGCAGTTCTCTAGCTGTGCGATTCAGCGGTTACGTAATGTGGGTGTGTTCTGCTCTTCCAAAAACACCCATTTAGGGAAAGATCCTAAATTTGGAAAATATGAGGAGAAGGTCAAAGGGACGTGGTAGCCCCGGTCGTGGTGCTGCTGGTGGAGCTTCTGTTGCAGGGAGAGGACGTGGTGGATCTGTGCCAGATACACGCACAAGTGAAACACCTTCCTCAGGTGCGAGTAGGCGACCGAGCCTGCGGCGGTATTTTGTCGCGCCTAATGAGGCTGTACGAATGTTTAGGCCAGGACAAGTACAGGCGATAGTAGATTGGGTTGCTGACAGTGCCTCGGGTTCCTTCACATTGTCTCCCACCCACTCTTCTGATGAAAGAACAGAGTTGGCACCTGAAACCCATGTCCATCAGTCTTTCACCTCACCCCCTTGCAAATCAGCCAAGCAGTCTGAGCCCCAAATCATGCAGCAGTCTCTTCTGCTTTTCGATGGCTCTGTTAGCAGGGTTTCCCAGGGCCATCCACCTAGCCCTGCCCCAGAAGTGGAAGAGATTGAGTGCACCGATGCCCAACCACTTATGTTTCATGATGAGTACATGGGAGGACCATCGCAGTACGTCTCGGATGATGACGAAACACAGGTGCCAACTGCTGCTGCTTTCGCAATTGTGCAGACAGACAAGGAGGGCAGGGGTGAAGACTGGGTGGAAGATGATGTGGAGGACGATGAGGTCCTCGACCCCACATGGAATCAACGTTATGCAGGTGACCAGTGTAGTTTGGAGGAAGAGGCGGTGGTCGCACAGAGCCACCAGCACAGCAGAAGAGGGAGCAGGGTGCAAAAGCGGAGCGTCCGTCCCCTAGACAGTATGTCTGCTACTGCCCAACGCAGCAAGGGACCGAGCACACCAAGGCCAGGTCCAAGGAGTTCCCTAGCGTGGCAGTTCTTCACACAATGTGCTGATGACAAGACACGAGTGATTTGCACGCTGTGCAATCAGAGCCTGAAGCGAGGCATAAACGTTCTCAACCTGAGCACAACCTGCATGACCAGGCATCTAAGTGCAAAGCACGAGCTGCAGTGGAGTAGACACCTCAAAAACCAAGAAAGGTCTCTGGCTCCTCCTGCTTCCTCTTCTGCTGCAGTCTCGGCCTCTTCATCCACCTCTGTAGTGACAGTGGCACCTGCCACCCCGCAAACAGAGCATCTGTCAGCAACACTACCACCTGGGTCACCAACCATCTCCACAATGTCCCATAGAAGCGTTCAGCTTTCTATCTCCCAAACATTGGAGCGGAAGAGGAAGTACCCCCTAGCCACCCGCGATCCCTGGCCCTGAATGCCAGCATTTCAAAACTCCTGGCCTTTGAAATGCTGTCATTCCATCTGGTGGAGACGCAGAGTTTTAAAAGCCTGATGGCATTGGCTGTCCCACAGTATGTCGTGCCCAGCCGCCACTACTTTTCCAGGCGAGCCATCCCTTCCCTGCACAACAAGTGGGGGACAAAATCAGGTGTGCACTGCGCAACGCCATCTGTGGCAAGGTCCACCTAACTACGGATGCGTGGACCAGTAAGCACAGTCAGGGACGTTATATCTCCCTAACAGAACACTGGGTAAATGCAGTGGCTGCTGGGCCTGAGGCAGATAGCGGTTTGGCGCATGTCCTTCCACCACCGAGGATTGCAGGGAGCTTCAGTTTGCCTCCTGTTGCTAACTCCTCCTACTCCGCTTCCTCATCCTCTACCGCCTCCTCATCCGGTCAGTGTAACACCTTCACCACCAACTTCAGCACAGCCAGGGGTAAACAGGCAGTTTTAAAACTTTCCTGTTTGGGGGAAAAACCCCACACCGCGCAGGAGTTGTGGAGGGACATGGAACAACAGACCAATGAGTGGTTGCTGTCAGTGAGCCTCAAGCCCGGCCTGGTGGTGTGCGATAATGGGCGAAATCTCGAAGCAGCTCTGGGCCTAGCCGGTTTGACGCACATCCCTTGCCTGGCGCATGTGCTGAACTTGGTGGTCCAGAGGTTCCTTAAAAATTACCCCAATATGCCAGAGCTGCTGCAGAAAGTGCGGGCTGTGTGTGCGCACTTTCGGCGTTCTCACCCTGCTGCTGCTCGCCTGTCAGAGCTGCAGCGTAACTTCGGCCTTCCCGCTCACCGCCTCATATGTGACGTGCCCACAAGGTGGAACTCCACCTTGCACATGCTGGCCAGACTGTGCGAGCAGCAGCAGGCGATAGTGGAGTTTCAGCTGCAGCAATCACGCGTGAGTCGCTCTGCGGAACAGCACCACTTCACCACCAATAACTGGGCCTCCATGCGAGACCTGTGTGCCTTGTTGCGCTGTTTAGAGTACTCCACCAACATGTCCAGTGCCAATGACGCCGTTCTCAGGGTTACTATCCCAGTTCTATGCCTCCTTGAAAAAAACGCTTCGGGCGATGATGGAAGAGGATGTGGCACAGGAGGAGGAGGAGGAGGAGGAGGAAGCGGGATCATTTCAAAGGCTTTCAGGGCAGTCTTTCACAAGTGGCTACGAGGGTGGGTTCCTGCACCAACAAACGCCAGGTACACAATTGTCCGGCAGAAAGGGCACAGTTCTGGAGGATGACGAGGTGGAGGAGGAGATGGAGGAGGAGGAGGAGGAGCCATTTTCACAGCAGGGTGGCACCCAGACCAGCTCGTGGCCATCACTGGTGCGCGGCTGGGGGGATACAGAGGACACAGACGATACACCTCCCACAGAGGACAGCTTTTCTTTGCCTCTGGGCAGCCTGGCACACATGAGCGATTACATGCTGCAGTGTTTCCGCAATGACCGCCGAGTTGCCCACATTTTAACTGGTGCTGATTACTGGGTGGCCACCCTGCTGGATCCCCGTTACAAGGACAACGTACCGTCCCTAATTCCCTCACTGGAGCGGGATCGTAAGATGCGCGAGTACAAGCGCACGCTGGTAGACGCGCTGCTGGTGGCATTCCCACCTGACAGCGGGCGTACGGTGGAAGCACAAGGCGAAGGCAGAGGAGGAGGAAGAGGTCGCCAACGCAGCCGGGGCACCGGCAGCACCTCAGAAGGCAGGGTTAGCATGGCTGAAATGTGGAAAAGCTTTGTCAGCACGCCACAACAACCAGCACCACCAGCTGAGATGGAACGTCGTAGCAGGAGGCAGCATTTCACCAACATGGTTGAGCAGTATGTGTCCACAGGCCTACACGTACTGGATGACGGGTCTGCCCCCTTTAACTTCTGGGTCTCCAAATTGGGCACATGGCCTGAGCTTGCCCTTTATGCCTTGGAGGTGCTGGCCTGCCCTGCAGCCAGTGTATTATCTGAACGTGTATTTAGCACGGCAGGGGGCGTTATCACAGACAAGCGCAGCCGCCTGTCCAGAGCCAATGTGGACAAGCTCACGTTCATTAAAATGAACCAGGCATGGATCCCACAGGACTTGTCCGTACCTTCTGCAGAATAGACATGTATACCGGTGTTGTGACAAAAACTGTCCGGCCATCGGATTGTGTCCGGCCCATACTGCGAAGGCGCAGCGCTTGCGCAGTACAGAGGACAAGGAGATCCACAAAATCTCCAAAGATGAACGGCGCCTGCGTAGTGAGTGCAGGTTCAAGCCCCACCATCCAAGTGGACATACGGTAGCACATAGTAACAGGGCCCCTCACGGGCTCGGTTCGATCGCCACGCTTAGGGCACGGCCTCACTTGGCTCGGCTTGAACCACGGATGGTGTGGCCTTCACCTGAACTCACCACGCAGGGAGATTTTCGAAATCCCCTTGTCCTACATACTGAGCAAGCGCAGTACAGGGTGGACACTATTTGACGGGGGACAGAATTCGACACATCACCGGCCTTACCCAGCCATTGTTGTATTTTTGAACCAGTGTTGGCTACCTCGTCCTCCTCCACCGCCGCTTCCACCTACACAGCCACATCCACCGCCACCTCAACCTCCTACTCCATATGGACCTCGTCCTCCTAGGTCAAGATTATAATTTTTATTTTATTTTTTTGTAGCGCACAGATCCTTTCCCCCTTACCTGCCTTTATGTTGTTGGCTCCTCGCAGGAGGGAGAAAGGCACACCGCACAACCAGCCCATACCCTCCTATATGAAGAGGTTGAGCGGTGTACTTGACGGGCCGTGTCCACATCCGGAGTCAAAACTCCTCCAGAGGATGATTCTCACCTCTACTGTAGGTAGAGGCAAGTCCTTTAATTCCCAGTAAAGTCAATGTCCACACCAGCTGAAATTACAGCTCTTATTCTCTCATGGCAAAATAAACTCTACTCGGATAGAAAAGGTTAGAGCAAAGAAACAGGACAGCTTAAGGTGTGGAGGAGGTCCAGGCACAAACGTAGCACATTTACTTCACTGCTTAGGTTTCTCAAACAGTTTTAGGTGCACGGTCTCTGCCACAGACCTTGAGGTTGGTCTCTGCCACAGACCGGGTGTACAAGGCCCCTGCCACGGACCTGGAGAACTTTGGTCTCTGCCACAGACCAGGGTGTATAAGGCTCCTGCCACGGGCTGGGTGATTAAGGCCTCTGATACAGTCAAGATGACCTTGAGCTTCTCCTTCTACGAACCTAGCCCATATCAAGGGGAAGACATCTCTCCAGGGAGTCAACAGACCCTTCCTTCACCGTGACTCCCGCATCGGTCCATCAGAATGATCCTCCCTTCCCTGGAACATGGTCCCCTACACGAGGCGGCACCCTAAGACTCCTCGACCCTTAGCGGACTCCAGACGAAGGCTCTGGACTCCAGGCTTTACTCCCGCACCTAGGCCTCCATACCCAGGGCAGCAGGAACTCCAGGATAGTACCTCACCCCGGGCTAAAGGTACCCGAGATGGAACAGGAACACATGCACCCAGGCCGAAGGCACCTGGGCGTGGACCCCACTGGACATCAGCCCCCAGGCCAAAGGTCTGCCCCTTTTATATGCTCTCCCGGCATGCACAGCAGGTTCCCCGCCCCGCTGTGCTACTGCCAAGAGGGGACACAAAAAGGCAGAGCACTGTATCGGCGGTTCAACCCTAGTCTACCATGGCAGCGCCACCTGTAGGCCGCAGGGAACTGCACACCAATACTGTCCCCCGAGGACAAAATGGTCCATGAATCCTACAGAATTAGGGTGTTTGAGCCTATTTACCACTCAAACACTTCCCTTAAATTAAGCACCCCGCTACATTTTTATTTCAAAGTATTTTATTTTCCCACTAGCTTATCCATTAAATTGAATAATTTATTCCAGAAAGGGTGTATTCTGAGGCATTCCCACCATATGTGTGGCATCGTGCCGTTGAGTTTCTGAGGTTCTTAATGACTTCCCGTACCTCTTCTGCTGAAAAGGGGGCCTCCAGCATATTTTTTTATTTTTTTTATGTTATTTTAAGTTATTTCCCTATCCACATTTGTTTGCAGAGCACTTGCCATGCTCTTAACAACATTTTGCTGCCATTTGCAGCCCTCTAGCCCTTTCCATTACTTTTTTAGAGCCTTTTTAGTCCTTAGAAGTCCGGGGCCCCATTGACTTCAATGGGGTTCGGGTTTGGGTTCGGGTTCGGGTTAAATTTCGGTCCCGAACCCAAACTTTTTTCTGAAGTTCGGCCGAGCCCGTCGAACCCGAACATCCAGGTGTCCGCTCAACTCTATTGGTGATCGCATTTGCAATTCCTTAAAAGTGGTTGAAATTGGCTGAAAATTGTCCAGCTTTGGGCTTATGGAGATAAACAGTGCTGGTGGCAGGAGCTGCCTTGATGGGCTGTTGATATTTATGACAAAAATGGCCTTCAGAATCACCTCCCAGGTTTTAGAGATTTTTCGATTGAGTTATGTGTACATTTTATTTGTTATTCTTTGGAAAGGGTGGGCCGCATAACAATGGTGGCCAACGGTGATAAATCAGTTTTGTTTTTTTTTTGGTAAAAGGAGAGCTGCCCATCCGTCAATATGGCTGCTTCCATTCGGTGAATGCACACAGTAGGCGATCTATCACAACGGCTCCACCTCTAAGGATCTCATACCCACCACCAATCCATCAAGCCGACCGCCTTGCATTGAGCGTACTCAACAGGTGCAATGCAACAGAAGCAGCAGTTTTTGCCTTGTCGGCAGAAGTTCGCAGGATTTCCTGTGTCTTGCTTACTCAGCATGGCGCTGTGCAAAGCAATGGCGATGTACAAAGGGGCCTTGCTAAAGAAAAAAAAAGTTTTAAAGTAATCACAACAAAAGAGAAAATACTTTACTTGTCAGCAGTACATTTCGCATTTCATTTGGTTGTCTCTCATTTGCATTCGTCTTCTCCTTGAGGAAAGCGGGAAGAAAAAAGTGTCAGTCCTGTGGACTGTGAAAGGATCTAATTCCAGGGGCTGGCAACGCATGAAAATGCAATAAAACGCACAACATGTGGAAAAGCGTGTACATGAAGGTGTGTGACTGAGCAAAGGAATTTTGGGGCCCCTTACACAGCTTCAGGCATGGGCCCCCTGGAGCAGAGGAGAACCGGGGCGGGGAGCGGGGTGAGGGGGTTCTGCCGCAAATTGAGAAGCGGGGGGGGGGGGGTGCTGTCGCTTCGAATTGTTGAGGGGCTTTGGTGGGTGCTGATGGGTGCTGATGGGAAAAAAAGAACAAAAAAAAGGGGGGTTGCCATCCGGGGCCCTGGGGACCTCCGGGCCTCTGGGCCCCTTACAAAATAATAAAAAAAAAAGATGTATAGAAAGAAAAAAAAATATTTGTAAAAAAAAGGGGGGTTGCCATCCGGGGCCCTGGGGACCTCCGGGGACCTCTGGGCCCCTTACAAAAAAAAAAAATATTTGTAAAAAAAAAAGGGGGTTGCCATCCGGGGCCCTGGGGACATCCGGGGACCTCTGGGCCCCTTACAAAAAAAATATATATATATTTTTTTAAATTATAAAAAAATTAAAAAATAAAAAATGTATAAAAAAAAGGGGGGGGGGGTTGCCATCCGGGTGGCCTGGGGACCTCCGGGCCTCTGGGGACCTCTGGGCCCCTTACAAAAAATAAATAAAAAAAATGTAATAAAAAATAAATAAAAAAATAAATTAAAAAAATAAAGGGGGGTTGCCATCTGGGCCCCTGGGGACCTCCGGGCCCCTTACAGGTGTACTGCCTGTACCCCCCTCATGGGGGCCCTGACTGAGCATTTCCATAAGCGTGTTTTAGGGCAGCCTATTGGTTTCAACAGGCTGCCCCATGTGCAGGAAACAAGCGTCAAAAAGACGACTGCACAAGCGTGCGCCATAAAGGTGCGACTGAGCGTGCGTGCTTTTTATCTTGCTCATTTCCACGCATTGCGTTTATGGCAGCACGTTAATTCCATTGGTTGCCCTGTACAGGAAACGAGCATTAAAAAAAAAAAGTGACTTAGACATGCGTGCACCAAAAGGGTGCAACCTAGCGCACACGCTTTTTTCCCCCCCGCACATTTCCACGCATCGCATTTAGGGCAGCCCGATAACTTCAACAGGCTGCCCTGTGTGCAGGAAATAGAGCTTTCTTTTGGTGGTATTTGATCACCTCTGCGGTTTTTATTTATTGCGCTATAAACAAAACGAGACTGAAAATTAAAAAAAATAAAATAAATTATTTCTGCTATAAAACATATTCAATTAAAATAAAAAAAATAAAAAATTGCCTTGTGCGCAGGAAATCGAGCTTTCTTTTGGTGGTATTTGATCACATCTGCGGTTTGAACAATAGAATATAATAGAGTAAAACAGAACAAAATCGGATAGAAAATAAAAGAACAGAATAAAATGGAATAGAAAACTTTTCCAAATCGAATTTGAAAACGATTTGAATTTGAAAAGTATTCGAAAATGATTCGAAAACAATTCAAATTCCGTCCGAATTTTTTTTCGTTATTTCAGATTAGTTTGCATTCAGTATTACAGTGGAACCTCGGTTTACGAGTAACGCGGTTAAACAAGCGTTTTGAATATCAAGCAACTTTTTTTTTTTTAAATTCTCACTCGGTTTGTGCGAGCGTTGTCTCGCAAAACAAGCAGAATTCAAGCTAATGGGGTGTGCAGTACGGCATTTGGCCAGAGGTGCGGGGGCGGGGGCGCCGGTGACACTCAGAAGGGTTCGGTGCCGTTCGGAAATACTCGGAATCACTCGGAAATTCTCGGAAATACTCAATTCCCGAGGGTTTTCCGAGATCAGCCGAGTATTTCCGAGGTTCTCCAGCGCCCTCCCCACCTCTGGCCACATGCGGTATTGCATGCCATAGAAGTCAATGCGGAACAAATTATCTTTGTTTCCATTGACTGCTATGGGGAAACTCGCTTTGATATGCGAGTGCTTTGGATTACAAGCATTCTCCTGGAACCGATTATTCTCGTAATCCAAGGTTCCACTGTATTGTAATTCGCTGCGATACAGCCAAATTTCAGAAAAACTAAAAATCGTCCGAATTTTGTTTCAGAACAAAACGAACCGCACATGTCTAATTAACACCGGTTTAATTGCGTTTCCGATGCTCGCGTTAAAACGCGAAGGTGTGAGCTCTTCTACGGCTTTGTGTTTTTAGATTGGCGTGCTAAATGTTGCACGCTCCTCCGCTTCGCCTTCCTCTACACAACAGCCGCACTGCGTTTCCGTAAAGCGGCGGGCTGAGATAAAAGAAGCCGCCCGGCGCGTAGCTCGGTGTATCTTCCTAACAAGCTCTGCTTGACGTGCGTCCCCGCGGATTGGGCCCCCGGGGGCCCCCCGAAGAAGAGATGGGCCAGATAACAGGCGGACATTTTTTTTTTGCTGTAAGAAGTGTGTGCCGACTCTGGCTAGAATCAATATTTAACCTCGATCCTCGGCAGCGTGTTTATTCCTGTTATCACACTCAGCATCCTTCCCTTTGTTTTTGCTGCGGCTCGCTGTGTTGCTACAAATGAAACACCGGCGTGTGAAATGACACCGGGGATCGCTGCGTCAATATTTGTCATGGCGGGGGGGTTTGTAAAATTGGGATTTTTCGATTATCCACCTAAAGGGAGGGGGGGTCTCCATTTCCGAGATCTCAGATAAAGAAATGAGCGTAATTTCAGATCCGATCGTTTCCGTGAGCGCTGTTTGAGGTTGCAACTGACACCGGTCACTGCACTGCACTTGTGGAAAAAAATAAATAAAAATTATTTAGTTTCTTAATTTTCTAAAAAATTGTGATAAAAAAAATTACAACTTAAAAAAAAAAACTCGCCATGCCTCTTACTAAACGCATTTTTTTGGGGAAAAAATACACTTTAATGAATAAAATAAAATAAAAAAAAACACACCATAATAAATACCCCAATTTGATAAAAAAAAATTACAACTTAAAAAAAAAAAAACTCGCCATGCCTCTTACTAAACGCATTTTTTTTGGAAAAAATACACTTTAATGAAAAAAAAAAAAGAAAAAAAAAACACCATAATAAATACCCCAATTTCATTGTACAATATGAAAGATGATGTTGCACCGAGTAAATAGATACCTAACATGTCACGCTTTAAAAAAATTGCGCAACACTCGTGGAATGGCACCAAGCTTCCGTTCTTAAAAATCTCAATAGGGAACGCTTTCAAAATTTCTACAGGTTACCAGTTTAAAAAAATGACAGAGGAGATCTGGCGCTTGTGCGGTGCGAACACCATTTACATAATACAGCATGACGGGTCCTCTTTATGGAGAGATCGCATCTCTCTTCCTGCACAGGCCAATTTTCAGCTCTCAGCGCTGTCGCACTTTGAATGACAATTGCGCGGTCATGCAACGCTGTACCCAAAGGAAATTTGTATCTTTTTTTTTTTTTCACACAAATAGAGCTTTCTTTTGGTGGTATTTAATTATGACTGGGTTCAGGGCCGGATTCCTGACAAGGCCACCGAGGCAGCATTGAAGGACCCGGCCTTGGGGCGGCAAAGGGAGTAAATCCGGGCCTGACTGGGTTTTTTATTTTTTGTTAAATAAATGAAAAATTACAGAAAATGCTGAAAAAGAACCCAAAACGTTTTTCATAGTTTGTTATAAAATTTAGCAAACGGTTTTTTTTCCTGCACTGATGGGCACTGATGAGGTGACGCTGATAGGCGGTACTGAGAGGCACTGATAGGTGGGCACTGATGGACACTGATAGGCTGCACTGATGAGGCGACACTGGTGGGCACTGATGAGGAGGCACTGATGGGCATCACTGGGCACTGATAGGTGGCACTGATGGGCATCACTGATGGGCAATGATAGGCGTCACTGATAGGTGGCTTTGATGGGCACTGATAGGCGTCACTGATAGGTGGCTTTGATGGGCACTGATAGGCGTCACTGATAGGTGGCTCTGATTGGCACTGATAGGCATCAATGATAGGCTGCACTGATAGGTGGCACTGATGGGTGTCACTGATGGGCACTGATAGGTGTCATCATAGGTGGCACTAATGGGTGACACTGATGAGGAGGTACTGATGGGCATCACTAGGCACTGATAGGCATCACTGATATGTGGCACTGATGGGCATCACTGATGGGCACTGATAGGCGTCACTGATAGGTGGCTCTGATGGGCGCTGATAGACGGCACTGATAGGTGACACTGATGGGCATCACTGATAGGCACTGATAGGCATCACTGATAGGTGGCTCTGATGGGCACTGATAGACGGCACTGATAGGTGACACTGATGAGGAGGCACTGATAGGTGGCACTGATGGGCATCACTAGGCACTGATAGGCGGCACTGGTGGGCACTGATTAGCAGCACTGGTGGGCACTGTTGGGACTGCACTGATAATCAGTGCCCTGATTATCAGTTTCCATGTCCCTTTTACACAAGCCGGTTATCGGCTTGTGTTGACATCATGATCAGCTGTGATTGGACACAGCTGATCACATGGTAAAGAGCCGCTGATTGTCTCTTTACCCTGATCTGTGGTCAGCCGTATCCAAGGGGACACGGCGCTCACAGAGTGCGCTGCCTGCGCTCCGCAGCGGGCATGTGGCGGGCGCGATCACAGGAGGATGTCATATGACGCCCCTTCCCAAAACTGGCCGGCTGACCTGTAGTTGTCATTTGGCTATAGTGCAGTTGGCAAGTGGTCGCTCTAAAAGTGATCCAGTGGCGGTAGTTTCTGTTGCCTTTCTATCATCTGGAACCAGTCTGCCCATTTTCCTCTGATCTCAACAAGGCATTTTCCTCCACACAACTGCCGCTCACTGGATATTTTCTCTTTTCTTCACCATTCTCTGTAAACCAGAGAGATGGATGTGTGTGAAAATCCCAGAAATACTCCAAACCAACAACCACGCCATGTTCAAAGTCTCTTAAAGCAGAGGTTCTGCCGAATTTTTTTTTTTAAAAGCCAGCAGCTACAAATACTGCAGCTTCTGACTTGGACACTTACCTGTCCAGCGCCCGCGATGACGGCAGACAAGGTCGAGCAGTCGCTCGGTCCTCGGATGCTGCCGCCCCCATTCTCGGTGAGGGAATCAGAAAGTCAAGTATTGCCGCTTCACTGCCCGGTTCCTTACTGCGCATGCACAAGTAGCGTAGCGCCGTCACTGGTCCCCACTCTCAGACAGCGGGGGGTGACGGGAAGTGGCGTGTCTCCCGCAGGAGTGTATTCCCGGAAGTGGGTGCAAATACCTGTCTTAGACAGGTATCTGCACCCCCCTCCCCCCTGAAAGGTGCCAAATGTGACACCGGAGGGTTCCGAAAAGAGGAAGTTCCATTTTTGGGTGGAACTCCGCTTTATATCCCCTTTTTTTTTCCCCATTCTGATGCTCGGTTTGAACTTCAGCAAGTCGTCCTCAGCACGTCTAGATGCCTAAATGCATTGAGTTTCTGCCATGTGATTGGCTGATTAGCAATTTGTGTTACCAAGCGATGGAGCAGGTGTACCTAATAAAGTGGCCGGTGAGTGTATTTCGAATGGGCTGGCAAAGTTCAGCAACGCATGCAAACTGGACTTGCAGCACATTATTGCAAAGCGTTCTCACATCTGGAGTGTTGGAGTGTGCGATAAATGCATGTGCATCTTGGTGCGTACCTTGGGTGCCTAAACGCATTGAGTTGCTGCCATGTGATTGGCTGATTAGCAATTTGTGTTACCAAGCAATTGAACAGGTGTACCTAATAAAGTGGCCGGTGAGTGTGTTGCTCGTGTAGCAACGATGCAACCGCAACATCTGCTGCCTAAAAAATTTCATCTTTGCATCCAAAAAGTTAAAAAAGTTAGATAAAACCCCCCTGACCCCCCCATCCTTGGACAGGGCCACCATCAGGAATTTTGGGGCCCCTTACACAGCTTCAGGCATGGGCCCCCTGGAGCAGAGAACGGGGGGGGGTGTTGCCATCCGGGGGCCCTGGGGACCTCTGGGGACCTCTGGGGACCTCTGGGCCCTTTACACAAAAAAAAGTTAATAAAAAAAATGGGGGGGTTGCCATCCGGGGACCTCCGGGCCTCTGGGGACCTCTGGGCCCCTTACAAAAAAAAAAAATAATTTAAATAAGAAAAATTATGAAAAAATATGAAAATAAAAGTTGCCATCCGGGGCCCTGGGAACCTCTGGGTCCCTTGCAAAAAATAAAATAAATAAATAAATAAACAAAAACAAAAAAAGGAGGGGTTGCCATCCGGGCCCCTTACAAAAAAAAAATTATAAAAAAAAGGGGGGTTGCTATCTGAGGCCCTGGGGACATCTGGGCCCCTTCCTTACAAAAAAAAAAAGAAAAGAAAAAAGACTTATAAAAAAAGGGGGGTTGCCATCCGGGGCCCTGGAAACCTCTGGGCCCCTTGCAAAAAATAAAATAAATAAATAAATAAAAAGGGGGGTTGCCATCCGGGCCCCTTACAAAAAAAAAGGGGGGTTGCCATCCGGGCCCCTTACAGGTGTACTGCCTGTACCCCCCTGATGGCGGCCCTGCCCTTGGATGCCACCAATCATCACCACAACTTTTGAAAACTGACCTTTGGTTAACCTTTTTCTTTTCTTTTTTTGGTTAACCCAATGAAATGCCCCCCTCCCCCGGTAATCCTCCTTTAGCGCCAGCTGTCACCGTCACTTTGCCAAAAATGTAAAAAAATGAATCGGCTATATCTTTTTTTTTTTTTTTCTCACGAGCGTGCGGCGAGGGGAAAGCGATAAATGGCGTATTTTAACATTTCGGAAACCGTCCGTATTTTCCTCCGTTTCGGGCCGCGTGCGGGAAAACGCTGACAAGAGAGAAATTTTAATGGATCCCGCGACCCGCGCGGCCATTGATGGCCATAAATTCATATATTGGCTTTTCTTTTGAATGCGTTGTGTGTGTGTTTTTCTATTGCTTTTTATAGATATGCGTCTTTCATTCAGGCCCCCGTTGCCCCGGAGATAGGTGATGCGGAGGACTTCGCTGGGGCCTACCTGCTGAGACTTTCTTTTGAAAGGTGACAGGCGCTGATCAAAGGCTCTGCCATCCATATGCCGGGACATCAAAGCAGCATGGGGACTGACTATAAATCAGTCACGGGGAATTAAACTCTCAGGACGTCCTTTATTTGTCTTTTTTTCCATCAGTGTATCCCTCTCCCGATGCCGCTCGTTAATCCTGGAAATTGCCCTAAAGTTTGTCCGGGACGGTGCTGGGATCGTACCAAGCGATTGGCCGCCCCCCCCTGCGCCTCCTCCAGCAACTGCGCGCCGCGACTCCATCTTTTTATTCGGGGGGGACGCTCTGCGCACGGTGTTGTATTTGCAGCCATATGCAGGCGTAAGGTGGAGGTGAAGACACTTTTTTTATTTTGGATGGAACTGGGGAAGGAAAAAAATCTTGGGTAGGTTTTTAAAGCTGTATGTGTCCCCATTGGAGAGATATTCTCTCACTTCCTGTCATGGTGACCACCCAACATGAACAGGCAACAGCAAAAAACTGGAGAGATCTGTTTGACATGATGACAGAGAAAAGGACAGAGAGAGAGAGAGAGGGAGCGAAAGAGAAGAGGGAGAGGAGACCAGAGGAGAGGAGTGGAGTGGAGAGGGAGAGAGAGAAGACCAGAGGAGAGAAGAAAAGAACAGGAGAAGGAGAAAGGAGAGGAAGAGAGAGGCAGGAGTGGAGAGGAGACCAGAGGGGAGAAGGAGAGGAAGAGGGAGAGAGAAAGAGAGGGGTAGAGAGGAGAGGAGACCAGAGGAGAGGGGAGAAGGAGAGGAAAGGAAGAGAGAGGAGATAAGAGGAGAGGGGAGAAGGGGAGGAGAGAAGAGGGAGAGAGAGAGAAGACCAGAGGCGAGAAGAAAAGAACAGGAGAAGGAGAAAAGTAGAGGAAGAGAGAGGCAGGATAGGAGAGGAGAGGAGAAAAGGAGAGGAAGAGGGAGAGAGAAAGATAGGGGGAGAGAGGAGAGGAGACCAGAGGGGAGAAAGAGAGGAGAGGGGAGAGAGAGAGAGAGTGAGAGGAGACAAGAGGAGAGGGGAGAAGGGGAGGAGAGGAGGGGAAGAGAGAGAGGGAGAGGAAGAGGAGAGGAGAGGAGAGAAGTGGATAGGGAGAGACAGAGAAGAGGGAAGACCAGAGGAGAGGAGAGGCAAAAAGGAGAGAAGAGGGCGAGGAGAGA
This sequence comes from Rana muscosa, assembly GCA_029206835.1. Classification (NCBI taxonomy): domain Eukaryota; kingdom Metazoa; phylum Chordata; class Amphibia; order Anura; family Ranidae; genus Rana; species Rana muscosa. Next base: position 83,804,106 of record CM055124.1, read on the forward strand.
AGAGGAAGAGAGGAATGGAGAGGAGAGAAAGGGAGAGGAAGAGAGTGAAGGAAAAGAGGAAAGGAGAGGAGAGGGAGAGAAGAGATGAGAGGAGAGGAGACCAGAGGAAAGTAGAGAAGGAGAGGAGACCAGAGGAGAGAAAGAGATGAGATGAGAGAGAGAGGAGAGGGAGAGAGAAAGAGAGAAGAAAGTATAGAAGAGGGAGAGGGAGGTGAGAGAGGAGAGGAGACTAGAGGAAAGGGAGGAGAGAAAGAGATACGGGAGAGAGGAGAGAATGAAGAGAGGAAAGGCGAGAAGAGAGAGAGAGGGAGGGAGGAGAGGAGACCAGAGGAGAGGAAAGGGGGGGGGGAGAGGAGAGAAAAAGAGGAGAGGAAAGGGAGAGAGAGGAGACCAGAGGAGAGAAGGAGATGAGGGAGAGAGGAGAGGAGAGAGAGTGAGGTAAAAGAGGAAAGGGAAGAAGACCAGAGGAGATGAGAAAAAAAGAGGAAGAGAGAGGAAAGTAGAGAAGAGGGAGAGAGAGGGAGGCGAGAGAGAGAGAGGAGAGGAGACCAGAGGAGAGGAAAAGGAGGAGAGAAAGAGAGGAGAGGAGAGAGCAGAAAGGAGAGAATGAAGAGAGGGAAAGAGAATGAAGAGATGAAAGGCGAGAAGAGAGAGAGAGAGAGAGGGAGGAGAAGAGACCAGAGGAGAGGAAAGGGGGAAGAGGAGAGAAAAAGAGGAGAGGAAAGGGAGAGAGAGGAGACCAGAGGAGAAAAGGAGATGAGGGAGATAGGAGAGGAGAGAGCGAGAGAGAGGGAAAAGAGGAAAGGAGAGAATATGAAGAGAGAGAGAGGAGAGAAGACCAGAGGAGATGAGAAAAAAGAGGAGAGAGAGGTGAGGAGAAAAGTGGAGAGGGAGAGAAAGAGGAGAGAAGACCAGAGTAGAGGAGAAAAAGAGAGGAGAGGGAGGGCAGGAAAGAAAGTAAGGAGAGGGAAAGATAGAGAAATGGAGAATGAGAGGACAGGAAAGGGAGAAAGCAGAGGAGAGGTGAGGTGAGAGACCAGAGGAGAGGAGAGAAGAAGAGGAGAGGAAGAGATGAGAGAGAGAGAGAGGAGAGGAAAAGAGAGAAGTGGAGAGGGAGAAAGAGAGGGAAGAGAGGAAGGAAAGGAGAGAGAGAAAGAGAGAGAGAGAGATGGAAGAAAGAGGAAGGAGATCAGAGAGGGAGAAGAGGAGAGGAGAGGAGAGAAAACTAGAGAGAGAGAAGATAGGAGGAGAGGAGAGGAGAGGAGGAGGACAGAAAGAAAGTAGAGAAGATCAGAAGAGAGGAGAGAAGAAAAAGAGAAGAAAAGGAGAGTGGGACATAATGGGAAAGGGTATAGAGAGAGGAAAGGAGAGAGAGAAGAGGAGAGAAGGAGAGGACAGAAAGAGAGAGAATGAGAAGAAGAAGGGGAGGGGGAGAAATGGATGGAGAGAGAGGGGTGGAAGTGAGATCAGAAGAGATACAAAGTGAGAGAAAGTGATGGTGAGGATTCTGAGGATGAGAGAATGAGATCACCCCTGTGTAAGCTCCATGTTGATCATGTCAGAGCTTACACAGGACTAGATTCTCCCCCATGTGACAGAACTGTCAGCGGAAGTGCCGGGTATTCCTCTTCTCTCCTGCAGGTGATCCTAGTAGGGGAGGGGAGGTGGGTATAATTTTTGGAGTAGTAGTAGTGTATACAGGGGTAGTAGCCACGTTCTCCCATAGTCGCCTTTACCCCAGAATGACACCCACTTGTTTGTATTTTTGTGCGTTGGCGTATGTTGCGATATGGCGGCCTATCCAGCATAGTTGGAGGAGCTTTAATAGCCCTCGGGACTCATTTCAAACCTCCTAATTTTCCCTTCCCATTGACTCCGGTGCATTTTGGGGAAATGAAAGCTCTCCGTCTTGCTGATCCTCACTGCCCGCCACGCATTCGCAGTTCTTCACGGATCAGCGCCGCTTTTCCGGGCGCGCGTTCTTGGATTTTCATCGACTCAATGTGATAAGGTTTGTTCAGATTCTAATATATTTTAGCGGCCTAATATCTGCCGCCTTTAATAAGACAATGATATGGCGCGGTCCACGTATAGAACTAAAGGTAGTACAAGTGGGAGATAATGCGTTTGCGAGCGTGCGTGGGGGGGGGGGGTGGAGGGGGGGGACGTGAGGCATTATTGATATAACTAAAGCGGAGCTCTGAGATGAGAGTCAAGGCCCATTAAACAATAACGCTTAGCTCTGGGATGAAGAATGGCCGGTGTAGCGGACGGCCTCTCCCTCCGACTCCTCGCCGTCGTCTCTGCGGCGCTCCGTTCTCCGCAATGCATCACGGACCACGCTGGCAGGTACAGGTTTGAGCCGCGCCATCTGTTATCCTTTTGTTTTCGGTGCTTCTACTGGTTGGAGTTTATTTAAAATTCTTCGAGCATCTGGAGAGTCAGAAGGCGTAAAATGTCAACCATGTTTTTTTTTTTTTTCCTTTTTCCTTTCCCCTTCGTAGGAGAACACAACTTAGAGCCTCGGGCTAAACTGACTTAAAGAGTATTTTATATGATGGAGACAGAAAATCAACCAAAAATCCAGAAACAACCCACATGATACAAATGTTATAAATGGAGTTGCAGTTCAGTGAGTAAAATAAGTATTTGATCCCCTTAGTCATTGGTGGAGAATCCCTTGTTGGGAAGCACAGAGGTCAGACGTTTCTTGTAGGTGGTGATCAGGTTTCCACATCTCAGGAGGGATTTTGCTCCTCTCTTCTTTACAGATCTTCTCTAAATCCTTAAGGTTTCTTGACTGTCGCTTGGCGATTCGAAGTTTCAGCTCCCTCCATACATTTTCTATAGGATTAAGGTCTGGAGATATGGCCTAGGACACATGCCCTTAATGTGCTTCTTCTTGAGCCACTCCTTTGCTGCCTTGGCGGTGTGTTTTGGGTCATTGTCATGCTGGAAGACCCATCCATGACCCATCTTCAGTGTTCTGGCTGAGGGAAGAAGGTTCTCATCCAAGATTTTACAATACATGGAAGGAATAGTGCCCCATTATTGGTGTCAGTGGAAGGAATAGTGCCCCATCATTGGTGTCAGTGGGAGGAATAGTCCCCAATCATTGGTGTCAGTGGGAGGAATAGTGCCCCATCATTGGTGTCAGTGGGAGGAATGGTGACCCATCATTGGTGTCAGTGGGAGGAATAGTGCCCCGTCATTGGTGTCAGTGGGAGGAATAGTGCCCCATCACTGGTGTCAGTGGAAGGAATAGTGCCCCATAATTGGTGTCAGGGGAAGGAATAGTGCCCCATCACTGGTGTCAGTGGGAGGAATAGTGCCCCATCATTGGTGTCAGTGGGAGGAATAGTGTCCAATCATTTGTGTCAGTGGGAGGAATAGTGCCCCATCGTTGGTATCAGTGGGAGGAATAGTGCCCCATCATTGGTGTCAGTGGGAGGAATAGTGTCCAATCATTTGTGTCAGTGGGAGGAATAGTGCCCCATCATTGGTATCAGTGGGAGGAATAGTGCCCCATCCTTGGTGTCTGTGGGAGGATAGTGCCCCATCATTGGTGTCAGTGGGAGGAATAGTGCCCCATCACTTGTGTCAGTGGGAGGAATAGTGCCCCATCATTGGTGTCAGTGGGAGGAATGGTGCCCCATCATTGGTGTCAGTGGGAGGAATAGTGCCCCATCATTGGTGTCAGTGGGAGGAATAGTGTCCCATCATTGGTGTTAGTTGGAGGAATAGTGCCCCATTATTGGTGTCAGTGGAAGGAATAGTGCCCCATCATTGGTATCAGAATGAAGAAAAGTGCCCCATCATTGGTGTCAGTGAATTATGCTCTATTGTTAATGTCAGTGTGAGTTATAGTGCCCCAAGGGCCGGATAAAGGCAAGCAAAGAGCCGCATCCGGCCCCCGGGCCACCATTTGGAGACTCCTGGCCTATAGTATAGCATGACCTGACCATGAATGAAGGATACATTGACAGGACTGGTGGAGATCCGGGACATGGGACCTCATTACAGGTCACTTGTTTGTTTTTTTACACAACCGCAATGACCTTTCCGAAAGCCCTTTGGCCGGAGTTCCGCTTTAACCCTCGGGGGCGGCTGCCAAAGTTGCCAGTTGCTGTTTAATGGAGCAGACGGGCCGATACGATAGATTTGGCATCTTTCAGGACAGTTTAAGTCTGACTTTAGATCTCCATTTACAGAATGGGCCATTAGCTGATTAAAAAAAAAAAACCTGAGCGCATTATTTTGGAGGGAGCGATTTTATCATGACAGACGGCGGGATGTCGGAGTTGCGCTCATTAGAACATTTCCCCTTCAAGCCCCCAATCACCATCAGAGGCTGAAAGGGAAACTTATCTTCTTCTCAAAGTATACGTCAACCCAGTCGCTCAAATCTCATAGAAGCTTTAAGGGCTCGTTCACACTTGCTTTGCTCCCTGAAGAGCGATCGCTCTTCAGAGAATGTTTGACAGTCGATGAGGAGGCATCGTATCACCATCGAATCCAAAACTGCATGTAAACATCAAGTGTCACATCTTCATCGGGGTCACAGAGACACCCCCTAGTTCTGGAAAGACACAATGACGTCACCTGGCTTCACCCTTACGTATTACGTCACTGGTCACATGACTTCATCAGGTGGATGCTGAGATGCTGAGATGTAATAACGGAAGAAAAAGGTGAAAACAGGACAATTTCCAGAATGGAGATTAAGGACGGCTTATTAAATGATAAAAGGTGGAGCTTTGCTGGAGAATGATACTGTGGCCTGCGGTGAGGTTGCGGTGCGGCCCTGTAGAACTGCATTAGATGCATGCAGCTGCTTGCGTTTTAAAGAATTCAAAACGGTATGTAAAAATCACATCTGGTTCACAAAGACACATCAAAACCCCCTACTTCTGAAAAGACACAATGAAGTCCCCTGGCTCTGCACCCCTTACATGTTACGTCATGTGACTTCATCAGAGGGTTGCTGAGATGCTGAGTGCTGAGATGTAACAAAGAAAGAAAAAGGTGAAAATAGGAATGTTTCAAGAATGAAGATTAAGGACGGCTTATTTAATGATAAAAGTTGGAGCTTTGCTGGAGAATGATACTGCAGCTGCGGTGTGGTTGTGGTGCGGCCCCATAGAACTGTATTAGTTGCGTGCAGCCGCTTGCATTTTAAAGAATTCAAAACCGCATGTAAACATCATATTGGGGTCACAGAGACACATCAAAACCCCCTACTTCTGGAAAGACGCAATGATGTCCCCTGGCTCTGCCCTTACGTGTTACGTCACATGACTTCATCAGAGGGTTGCTGAGATGCTTGCTGGAGAATGATACTGTGGCTGCGGTGAGGTTGCGGTGCGGACCCGTAGAACTGCATTGGATGCATGCAGCTGCTTGCATTTAAAATAATTCAAAACCACATGTAAACATCAAGTGTCACAGAGACACATCAAAACCCTCCACTTATGCAAATCCACGATGATGTCACCTGGCTCCACCCTTACGTGTTAGATCACGTGACTTCATCAGAGGGATGCTGAGCGCTGAGATATAACAAAGGAAGAAAAAGGTAAAAAAAAGGACATTTTCCAGAATGAAAATTAAGGACAGCTTATTTAATGATAAATGGTGGAGCTTTGCTGGAGAATGATACTGCGGCTGCGGTGTGGTTGTGATGCGGCCACATAGAACTGCATTAGATGCATGCAGCTGCTTGCATTTAAAATAATTCAAAACTGAATTTAAACATCATATTGGGGTCACAGAGACACATCAAAACCCCCTACTTCTGGAAAGATGCAATGACGTCCCATGGCTCTGCCCTTATGTGTTACGTCACGTGACTTCATCAGAGGATTGCTGGGATTGCTGAGTGCTGAGATGTACCAAAGGAAGAAAAAGGTGAAAACAGGACAATTTCCAGAATGAAGATTAAGGACGGCTTAATTAATGATAAATGGTGGAGCTTTGCTGGAGAATGATACTGCAGCTGTGGTGTGGTTGCGGCGCAGCGCCATAGAACTGCATTCGATGCGTGCAGCCGCTTGCATTTTAAAGAATTCAAAACCGCAGGTAAACATCAAGTGTCCCAGAGACACATCAAAACTCCCTACTTATCCAATGCAGCGATGATGTCACCTGGCTCCGCCCTTACATGTTACGTCACTTGACTTCATCAGAGGATTGCTGAGATGCTGGATGCTGAGATGGAACAAAAGAAGAAAAAGGTATAAACAGGACAATTTCCAGAATGAAGATTAAGGACGGCTTATTTAATGATAAAAGGTGGAGCTTTGCTGGAGAATGTAACTTTGGCTGCGGTGTGGCCCCGTAGAACTGCATTAGATGCACCTGGCTCCGCCCTTACGCGCTACGTCACTCATCATGCGACTTCATCAGTGGATTGCTGGGTGCTGAGATGTAACAAAGGAACAAAAAGGTTAAAACAGGACAATTTTCAGAATGAAGATTAAGGACAGCTTATTTAATGATAAAAGGTGACTTCATCAGGTGGATGCTGAGATGCTGAGATGTAACAACGGAAGAAAAAGGTGAAAACAGGACAATTTCCAGAATGAAGATTAAGGACGGCTTATTTAAAGATAAAAGGTGGAGCTTTGCTGGAGAATGTAACTTTGGCTGCGGTGTGGTTGCGGTGCGGCCCCGTAGAACTGCATTAGATGCACCTAGCTCCACCCTTACGCGCTACGTCACTCGTCATGCGACTTCATCAGAGGATTGCTAAATGCTGAGATGTAACAAAGGAAGAAAAAAGCTTATTTAATGATTAAAGGTGGAGCTTTGCTGGAGAATGTTGTGGCCTTATATTGTGACATGTCCAGAATTTATTAATGCAGACGTTTCTGACAGGTCCACTTTAGAGAGGAACTTCCGTTCCCCCTACTGTTAGCCCTTGCCCCTTTACTGGTGTTTACTGTTTTTGATGGTATGTGTGAATGTGCCGGAGCGCGTTTCCTGTCTTTTGGGACCTGGGAAAGCCCTCAGGTCTGTGCATGCGTGGGTGCGTGAATGTGGTGCGATTAGGAAGGTGCAGGAAATTATGATGAAAAAATCCTGTACCCCCCCATTTGCGCCCTGTCTGCATCCCCACATGAACAAATGTGCTAAAGTTCTCTGCTGGATACTAAAGGTCCTTCAGCTAGTGCCAGGTACAAGGTTATCTAGAGCCCAGGGCGAACATGTCAAATCCCCCTTCCCCAAAAATTCCCCTCCTTGCACAAATCCCCGTCTCCCTTCCTTTTCTAGCACAAACCTCCCAAATACCCCCTCCTAGCAAAAAAACTCTTCACGCATCCCTCCTCATAGAACAAATCCCCCCCACCCAAATCACCACTCCTAGCACACCTCCCCAAATTTCCCCTCCTAGAACAATTCTTACCTTCTGCTGCCCCCCCCCCTTCAAATTCTCTCTCTCAACACAAATACCCTCCCACCAATCTCCTTGTGGTGCCCCCGCACCTCATATGATATCACAGTGCTCTTGCCTAGATGAGATAGGTGAAAGTACAAAATAAAAAATGAAAGCGGTTGTATACCCTATTTTTGAACTTTTACCTACAGGTAAGCCTATAATAAGGCTTACCTGTGGGTAAAAAGAATATCTCCTAAACCTGTACGGTTTAGGAGATATTCCCCTCGCAATGAGCCTCTGACTGCAGCGGCGCATGCGCATCAGGGATTCTCGGCTAATGCCCGGCGGCCGCCAGACCTTGCCGACGCGCGAGAGTGACGACATCGCCGCTCCAGCCACTCGCAGTGCATACTAGCTCATTATGCCTTTTGCCTTTCAGGTATGAAAAAAAATAAAATAAAAAAAGCAGCAGCGGGTATACAACCGCTTTAAGTAAAAAAAAAAATTATCCAATTTGGCAGGGTGCGGGGGCAATTCGTTTTTGGGGGGTGAAGGTTCACTTTAACCTCTCTCTGAATCTGTAAGGTCCGCGAATCCTAACACCATCGATCATTATGAAATAACACCAGCAATCATAGAGAACAGAACCGTTTCCTCCGCCAGCTCGTTGTGTTTGTAGTAAAAGCCAAGTGCTCATAAAAAATAAATACTCTGCAGTTGTGTTTCGATGATTTCTTTGATTCTTCTGCATTTGGAAGATAAAAACCTAAGAAGGTGGTATGGGACTGCGCTGCCGCTTGGCTCATTACCAACCATCTATGTACTGTGGAGGAAGGGTCAGAATTGTGGAATAGTGATGGCAAAGAAAAAGACCAACCAGTCCGTCGAGTCGGCTCCATTTTTTGTTTTCAACCTCTTGAGTCCCAGCACCGTTTTAAAAAGGCGGCCGGAATTGTGTGTACTTGTTTTAAGCTGACTGTGATATATAGTCCCAACGTTAGCTGGGACCAACATTGGACTTGTAGGGCTTCTACAACATTCTTACTACACCCATGCCTGCCTTTACTCCTAGAGATGCTGCTTTTCCTGTTATGTCTGAAATTTTGGAGCGACCAGACATTTTGAATTCACAGGTGGAAATGTCACACACATGGCCAATGAACTTCGAGTAGCATTGTCCCCTCTCATATCCACATGACAATGGATGCCAGCCTGTTGGGCTGAGGTGGAGTTCTGACCACCTTGTTGGTACAGAGGACTTGGTCTTTAGAGGAGTTCTGACCACCTTGTTGGTACAGAGGTCTTGGTCTTCAGAGGAGTCCTGAGCACCTCCTTGTTGGTACAGAGGACTTGGTCTTCAGAGGAGTCCTGAGCACCTCCTTGTTGGTACAGAGGACTTGGTCTTCAGAGGAGTCCTGAGCACCTCCTTGTTGGTACAGAGGACTTGGTCTTTAGAGGAGTCCTGGGCACCTTGTTGGTGCAGAGGACTTGGCCTTAAGAAGGGTCCTAGACACCTTGTTGGTGCAGAGGACTTGGCTTTTAAAAGGGTCCTAGGCACGTTGTTGGTGCAGAGGACTTGGTCTTTGGAGGAGTCCTGAGCATCTTATTGGTACAAAGGACCTGGTCTTTGGAGGATTCCTGAGCACCTTGTTGGTGCAGAGGACTTGGTCAACAGAGACCTGGGCACCTTGTTGGTACAGATGACTTTGTCTTCAGAGGAGTCTTGGGCACCTTGTTGGTGCAGAGGACTTGGCTTTTAGAAGGGTCCTGGGCAACTTGTTGGTGCAGAGGACTTGGTCTTTGGAGGAGTCCTGAGCATCTTATTGGTACAGAAGACTTGGTCTTTGGAGGATTCTTGAGCACCTTGTTGGTGCAGGGGACTTCATCAACAGAGACCTGGGCACCTTGTTGGTACAGAGGACTTGGTCTTTAAAGGAGTGTTGGTGCAGAGAACTTTGGTATTAGAGGTGTCCTAGGCACCTTGTTGTTGCAAAGAACTTGGCCTTCAGAGTAGTCCTGGGCACCTTGTTGGTGCAGAGGACTTGGTCAATGGTGGAGTTCTGGAAACCTTGTTTGTGTAGAGGACTTGGTCTTTGAAGGAGACATGAGCACCTTATTGGTGCAGAGGACTTGGTCAATGGTGGTGTTCTGGACACCTTATTGGTGCAGAGGACTTGGTCAATGGTGGAGTTCTGGACACCTTGTTGGTGCAGAGGACTTTGTCAATGGTGGAGTTCTGGACACCTTGTTGTTGCAGAGGACTTGGTCAATGGTGGAGTTCTGGACACCATGTTGGTGCAGAGGACTTGGTCTTTGAAGGAGACCTGAGCACCATGTTGGTGCAGAGGACTTGGTCATCATTTTCCAAAACTCCAGGATCTTAATCGGAACTCAATTGTACGAATCTGAGAAACTTCTATCCACTGTCTGGAGCTTGAGTCTATATTAGTCTAAAACTTTTTTTTAATCTCTGTATAGACTTCAAAGTGTCTGATATTTTTGACTGAACTTTTTGCCCTTCTTTTGACTTCCCGGACAGCTATCTATCTACTGATCCTGTGCAAATACCGGTGACGTCTCTGGTGATGATAACCCAAGAATTGGCTCTATGTGACTTCATCTGGGTCTATTTGCCATTCACTCTACCATGAGTGGGCTGCTGACAGGTCATCTTGGGCGGCCGGACATTGTCAGTCATCGGAGTGACTCAGTTGCTTTTTTTGGCCTCTTTGTCCCTCTTATGTCTTGAAATGTTCCTTGTCGGTGTTGCATTTCCAGCAGTTATCTCTCACAATGGTGTTTGCCTTGACAATCGGCCTGCCAGCGCACCATTGTCCCCGTCAGAAAAATAGCTTTTTTCCTGGTACAAAGGGCTCCTTTCCTGGATGTGGGATTTTCTGTCACTGCTCTTCTCTGATAAGTTAATTCTCCATCATAGACTTCCTCCGTAATGTGCAGTTATTAAGATATAATACGGGAGGATTAGCTGGGAAGATTTCAAAACTGCCTTTGAAGTGGGTGAAACCAGCGGCACCGACACCCTGATTAAAGCCCTTTTACAGCATCTTTACCTTTAAACACGGCAATAAGCGGGCCAGTCATGTGTCTTCATAGACTCTCTTCATGTTTAATAACCGGCCACCTTGATTCTTTACTTCTTATATTCCACACCCACAGCGGGCCCAATGAGTCACCTGATGGAGGCCAATAAACACCCAGATCACAGGAGGACCAATAAACACCCAGATCACAGGAGGACCATGTCCAGGGGAGGGCGCCGCACTGTGACACACGATGAGAGTTCTATGGAAATATCTATCTATCTCTCTATCTTTCAATATCTTATCTATCTATCTATCTATCTATCTATTTATCTATATATCAAGTTATTCATCATCCAACATCTATCTATCTATCTATCTATCTATCTATCTATCTATCTCATTCTTTATATCAATAAACATCCAGATCACAGGAGGACCATGTCCAGGGGAGGGCGCCGCACTGCGTCATACCCAGAGAGTTCTATGGAAATATCTATCTATCTATCTATCTATCTATCTATCTATCTATCTATCTATCTATCTATCTATCTATCTTCCAATATCTAACTATCTATTTATCTATCTATCAAGCTTTCCATCATCCAATATCTATTTATCTATCTATCTATCTATCTATCTATCTATCTATCTATCTATCTATCTATCTATCTATCTATCTATCTATCTATCTATCCGTCATCCAATATCTATCTATCTACTGTATCTATCTATCTATCCGTCATCCAATATCTATCTATCTATCTATCTATCTATCTATCTATCTATCTATCTATCTATCTATCTATCTATCTATCTATTTATCTGTAGCACACGGACCTTTTTCTCGCCTGGCTCACTCGCAAGTCAAGGCACACCGTGCTATATGCCCGTACCCTCCTGTTTGAAGAGGTTAAGCGGTGTTCACAAATTTTGGGTCCTGCAGCGAGTCACCTTCTTCCACTGGTTCTCTTCCCCAGATTATGGGGTCAAGTCTCTATTTCTTCCCCCAAAGAAGCCAATGTCCAGAAACACTTTAACTCCAACAGAGAGTTTATTTACTATTTGCTGCGTAGTAGACAGAGACAGATGGATGAAAGAAGGAATAAGTGTGAAAGATTAGATCCAGGCACAACCAGTAACTTCGTCGCCACTCGATCCCGTGTGGGTTTAGCTCACCCGGATAGTCCTCTCTCACAGTCCTAGCAGCCGGTGTGGAGCTCGAACAGTTCTGCCACCCTATCCCCTCCAGGGACGGGTCCAGGAGATCCTCTAACCTCTGTAGACTTTAGGAACGGGATAATGCCAATGGGCACTCTACAGGTTAGCTTTCCTGAATAAAGAATCTTTCCCTCTGACAGGTCACCAGGCCTCTCCCGAGACAGCAATCTTCCATTACTCACCTCCTCACCCTGGGACTCCACCAATGGGCAAATTGAATTGTAGTCCCAGTTAAAGGTACTGGGCCTACCTGGAATGTTGCAGCCTCGGGCCAAAGGTGCCCGAGACTCAGGGGCGTCGGAACAGGACAGGCAAACCAAGCAGCTGCTTGGGGCCACTGTAATACTGCGCCATCTGCCCCCCCCTCCATGCCAATGTCCCGTGGTAGAACCCACCCCCTGAAAAAAAATGTCAATGTCACCCCCCCCCGCTTTCCAACTTTAAAATTGTTGCTTGGGGCCACCAAATTCCTGCAAACGGCCCTCGGCCAGTCCTCGCTCCCTCGAGGGGCAGACCCCTCGGGCTCCTCCACTCTCGACTCCAACTCCTCAACCTCCACTCCGACTCCCCCCTAAAAGATGGCATCTGCCCCTTATGTGCCCTCTCCCAGGATGCACAGCACAGCAGGCCGACCACGCCCACTGTACCGCTGCTGAGAGAGGACACCCTAAGGCGCAATAATGCCACCCATGGCTCAACCCTGACCTGATATGACAGCGCCACCTACAGGCCACAGGGAACCACACACCAGGCAGCATCACATAGGCAGATGGAGGCAATTACATAGCAATCAAAGTGGTCCGAGCCTGGCTACCAGCTCAGACCAACCCCTAAATTTAGGCACACAGCACCCCTAAAAAGTAAAGGGCCGCTACATATCTATCATCCAATATCTATCTCTCTATCTCTATCTATCTATCATTTGATTATAGAATCATTTCTCGTACATACAGAATTATTTGTGCCTTTATCGCCATGTGATGAAAACCTATAAGAAGAAAGGTGAAGCCTTGGTGAGAAGCGCCGCCTTGGTCTGGCCGGCGATTATCAGAGGAGATCAATGATGGAAGGAGGTGATGTCATTGATTGGCCTTCATTCAGAGCACGTTGTCTCCTGAAGTGGTCCGCAGCCCCGGGAACAATGGGATTTCCTTGCTGCTCGGGGTCTGCTATTGTCTGGGTGGCGGGTCCTCTTTGTCTTCTTCTTCTTCTGTCCTGATCACATCCCAGGAATTCATCACATCATCTAAAGGGAATGCTGACTCCTCACAATCTTTGTCATTAGCCGCCCCCCCCCCCCCTCCCAGCTCAGCATCCTTCACTCTCTGACACACAAATGGACTTATTAAAAGCCAGACGTCCTTTATTTATTTATTTATTTTTGTAGGTTTTGCTAATTTATCACTTTTTTTTTTTCCTGCAGCACCTTATAGATCGCATGGAGCCATTGAAATCAAAGCCGTTTACCATTCAGCATCCTCACCAAAGACACCTAGACGCAGGGGGCCGCTTTTGTTGGAGGCCAATTAAACTGCCAGGAGGTTTTTGGATGGTGGGAGGAAATGTTTGCGCTTGTTTTGTACGCCGACAATTACATATTTCATCTTTTTTTTTTTTTTCCATCCTTCGCTGCACCAATCGGCCATAACTTTTTGACTAACCACCTAATTTTGAGTAGGTCCCCCATTTCTGACCCATCTTGGCATGGACTCCTCTAGACCTCTGAAGGTACGCTGTGGTATCTGGCACCAAGCCGTCATTAGCGGATCCTTTAAGTCCTGTAAGTTATGAGGTGGAGCCTCCATGGATCAGACTTGTTTTTCCAGCACATCCCACAGATGCTCCATTGGATTGAGATCTGGAGAATTTGGAGGCCAAGTCAACACCTCACACTGGTTGTTGTGTTCCTCCAAACCATTCTCGATTCATGGACTTGTTTTTCCAGCACATCCCACCGATGCTCGGTTGTACTGAGATCTGGAGAATTTGGAGTCCAAATCAACTCCTCAAAGTCGTTGTGTTCCTCAAACCATTGTTGAATTCATCAGACCGGACCCTCTTCTTCCATTACTCGATTGGACTGAGATCTGTAGAATTTGGAGGCCGAGTCAACAGCTTCAACTCGTTGTTGGGTTTCTCATACCATTGAATTCCCCAAACCAGGCCACCTTGTTCCATTACTTGTTTGGACTGAGATCTGGTGAATTTGAAGGCCAACTGAACACCGCAAACTCATTGTTGTGTTCCTCAAACCATTCTTAAATTCATCAGAGCAGGTCACCTTCTTCCAATACTCAATTGGATAAGATCTGGAGAATTTGGAGGCCAATCAACACCTCAAAGTTGTTGTGTTCCTCCAAACCATTCTTGAATTCATCAGACCAGGCCACCTTCTTCCAGTGCTCCGTGGTTCAGTTCTGATGCTCATGTGCCCATTGTAGGCACTTTTGGCCACTGACATAGGTCAACATGGGCACCCTGACCGGTCTGTGGCTATACAGCCCCATACACAACAGACTGCGATGCTCTGGGTGCTCTGACAACTTTCTATCAGAACCAGCATTCACTTTACAGCAATTTGAGCTCCAGTAGCTCTTCTATTGGATCGGATTATACAGGCCAGCCTTCCCTCCCCATCTGGATCAATGTGTCTTGGCCGCCCGTGACCCTGGTTTCCGGTTGACCCGTTTTCCTTCCTTGGAGCACTTTTGGTCGGTCGTGACCCCTGCAGACCGGGAACATCCCACAAGAGCTGCAGTTTTGAAGTTTCTCTGACCCAGTTGTCTAGCCATTAGAATTTGGCCCTTGTCAAAGTCCCTTATATTCTTATGTTATCTATTTATCTACTTATTATTTATCATGGATAGAACTTGTTTTTTCAGCACATCCCACAGATGGTCAGTTGTTCTGAGATCTGGTGAATTTGGAGTCCAAATCAACTCCTCAAAGTCCTTGTGTTCCTCAAACCATTGTTGAATTCATCAGACCGGACCCTCTTCTTCCATTACTCGATTGGACTGAGATCTGGAGAATTTGGAGGCCGAGTCAACAGCTTCAACTCGTTGTTGGGTTTTTCATACCATTTAATTCACAAAACCAGGTCACCTTGTTCCATTACTTGTTTGGACTGAGATCTGGTGAATTTGAAGGCCAACTGAACACCACAAACTCATTTTTGTGTTCCTCAAACCATTCTTGAATTCATCAGAGCAGGTCACCTTCTTCCAATACTCAATTGGATAAGATCTGGAGTATTTGGAGGCCAAATCAACACCTCAAAGTTGTTGTGTTCCTCAAACCATTCTTGAATTCATCTTACCAGGCCACCTTCTTCCAGTGCTCCGTGGTCCAGTTCTGATGCTCATGTGCCCATTATAGGCACTTTTGGCCACTGACATAGGTCAACATGGGCACCCTGACTGGTCTGTGGCTATACAGCTCCATACACAACAGACTGCGATGCTCTGGGTGTTCTGACACCTTTCTATCAGAACCAGCATTCACTTTACAGCAATTTGAGCTCCAGTAGCTCTTCTATTGGATCGGACTATACAGGCCAGCCTTCCCTCCCCATCTGGATCAATGAGTCTTGGCCGCCCGTGACCCTAGTTTCTGGTTGACCAGTTTTCCTTCCTTGGAGCACTTTTGGTCGGTCCTGACCCCTGCAGACCGGGAACATCCCACAAGAGCTGCAGTTTTGAAGTTTCTCTGACCCAGTTGTCTAGCCATTAAATTTTGGCCCTTGTCAAAGTCCCATATATTCTTATGCTATCTATCTATCTATCTATCTATCTATCTATCTATCTATCTATCTATCTATCTATCTATTCTTCTACTTATTATTTATCATGGATAGGACTTGTTTTTTCAGCACATTCCACAGATGGTCGGTTGTACTGAGATCTGGAGAACTTGGAGTCCAAATCAACTCCTCAAAGTCGTTGTGTTCCTCAGCCACCTCAAATTCATCAGACCAGGCCATCTTCTTGCATTACTCCATTGGACTGAGATCTGGAGAATTTGAAAGCCAAATCAACAGCTTCAACTCGTTGTTGGGTTTCTCATACTATTCTTGAATTCACCAAACCAGGTCACCTTGTTCAATTACTTGTTTGGACTGAGATCTGGTGAATTTGAATGCCAACTGAACACCGCAAACTCATTGTTGTGTTCCTCAAACCATTCTTGAATTCATTATAGCGGGTCACCTTCTTCCATTACTCGACTGGCCTAAGATCTGGAGAATTTGGAGGCCCAATCAACACCTCAGAGTTGTGTTCCTTAAACCATTCTTGCATTCATCTTACCAGGCCACCTTCTTCCATTGTTCCTTAGTCCAGTTCGGATGCTCATGTGCCCATTGTAGGTGCTTTTGGCCATTCACCCGGGTGGACACAGAATGGGCACCCTGACTGGTCAGTGGCTACACAGCCCCATACACAACAAACTGCGATGCTCTGTGTGTTCAGACATCTTTCTATCAGAACCAGCATGAACTTTTAATCAATTTGAGCTCCAGTAGCTCTTCTATTGGACTTGACTTCGCTTCCCACCACTATCGTTGAGCCTTGGCCGACATTGACAATGACCCTATCACTGGATGGCCAGTTTTCCTTCCTTAGATCACTTTTCGTCAGTCCTGACCACTGAAGATGGGGAACATCCAACAAGAACTGCAGTTTTGGACTTGCTCTGACCCCAGTCAGCTAGCTATTACAATCTGGCCTTGTCAAAGTTCCTCAAATCCTTATACTATCTATCTATCTATCTATCTATCTATCTATCTTGCAATCTGGCCTTATCAAAGTCCCTCAAACCCTTAAGCCCCATACACACGATCGGATAACCTATGGATTTTCGTCCGATGGATTTGTCCATCGGTAATCCGATGAAACTGTTTTTCATCAGTCTTGGCCACACACCATCAGTCAAAAAACCGACCGTTCCAAACGCGGTGACGTAAAACACTCAGATGAGCCGAGAAAAATGAAGTTTAATGCTTCTGAGCATGCGTCGACTTGATTCTGAGCATGCGTGGGTTTTTTAACCGATGGACTTGCCCATAGACGATCGGAAATTCCCATCGGTTTTTTATCCATCGGAAAATTTTAAAACAAGTTCTATTTTTTACAACCGATGGAAAAAAGACCGATGGGTACCATACACGATCGGTTGGTCTGATGAAAACCATCCATCGGACGGTTTTCATCAGTCAAACCGATCGTGTGTACGGGGCTTTACACTATCTATCTATCTTGCAATCTGGTCTTATCAAAGTCCCTCAAACCCTTACACTATCTATCTATCTATCTATCTATCTATCTATCTATCTATCTATCTATCTATCTATCTATCTATCAGGGATGAGCCGAACACCCCCCTGTTCGGTTCGCACAAGAACCTGCGAACAGACAGAATGTTCGCGTGAACTTTAGAACCCTATTAAATACAATGGACTTGAACGTTCCAAATCTAAAGTGCTAATTATGAAGGCTAATATTCAATTTATTGTCCTTAAAAGTGTTTGGGGACCAGGGTCTTGCCCCAGGGGACATGTATCAATGCAAAAAAAAGTTTAAATAATAGACGTTTTTACGGGAGCGGTGATTTTAATAATGCTTAAAATGAAAATATAAAAGTGAAACTTTCCTTTAAATTTCATACCTGGGGGGTGTGTATGATATGCATGTAAAGTGGCGCTTGTTTCCCGTGCTTAGAACTGTCCCTGCACAAAGTGTAATTTTTGAAGGAAAAAAAGTCATTTAAAACTCACTCGCGGCTATTAATGAATTGTCGGCTTTTATCAATACATAGAAAAGTCATTGATAAAAAAAAAAAAAAAGCGTGGGAACCCCGCCGCAAATTTAAAAAAAAAAATGGCGTGCGGTTCCCCCTAAATATCCATACCAGGCACTTCAGATCTGGCATGGATTTTAAGGGGAACTCCACCCCAAATTTTTAAAAAAATGGCGTGGAGTCCCCCCAAAAATCCATACCAGACCCTTATCCGAGCACGCAACCTGGCCGGCCGCAGGGGAAGAGGGGGGTATGAGAGAGCGGCACCCCCTCCCTCCTGAACCGTACCAGGCCACATGCCCTCAACATGGGGAGGATGTCCCCATGTTGATAGGGACAAGGGCCTCATCCCCACAACCCTTGCCCGGTGGTTGTGGGGTTGTCTGCGGGCAGGGGGCTTATCGGAATCTGGAAGACCCCTTTAACAAAGGGGACCCCCAGATCCCCCCCCGCCCCCTCGTAGAGCGGACCTGATGGGGAACTTCCTTCACTGTGTAATACATGAATAGACCCGCCCCTTCTCGCGTTCCACATCTGGTCCGCTGAGTGGACCTGATGGGGAACTTTAGAAGGGGCAGGTCTATACATTTAAAACACTGCTGAGGAAGTTCCCCATCAGGTCCGCTCAGGCACAACCAATGACGGACAGCGCTGGACATCGGGATCGCCGCGGGACACTGGATTTCATCGCTGGAATGTTTTTTTTTTTTAATAAAGGACTTTTCCAAGGTGTTTGTGTGTTTTTTTTTACATTTTTTTACACTTTCTTCGTGAAATGATAGGGGTACAATGTACCCCTTACCAATTCACATAGGGGGGGGCCGGGATCTGGGGGTCCCCTTTGTTAAAGGGGTCTTCCAGATTCCGATAAGCCCCCTGCCCGCAGACCCCCACAACCACCGGGCAAGGGTTGTGAGGATGAGGCCCTTGTCCCCATCAACATGGGGACATCCTCCCCATGTTGAGGGCATGTGGCCTGGTATGGTTCAGGAGGGAGGGGGGCCGCTCTCTCGTCCCCCCCTCTTCCCCTGCGGCCGGCCAGGTTGCGTGCTCGGATAAGGGGTCTGGTATGGATTTTTAGGGGGACTCCACGCCATTTTTTTTAAATTTGGGGTGGAGTTCCCCTTAAAATCCATGCCAGATCTGAAGGGCCTGGTATGGATATTTGGGGGGAACCACACGCATTTTTTTTTTAAATTTGCGGCGGGGTTCCCCTTAATATCTATACCAGACCTGAAGGGCCTGGTAAATGAATTTGGGGGGAACCCCCACGCTTTTTTTTTTATCAATGACTTTTGTATGTATTGATAAAAGCCGACAATTCATTAATAGCCGCGAGTGAGTTTTAAATTACTTTTTTTCCTTCAAAAATGACACTTTGTGCAGAGACAGTTCTAAGCACGGGAAACATGCGCGACTTTACATGCATATCATACACACCCCCCAGGTACGAAATTTAAAGGAATATTTCACTTTTATTGTTTTACTTTAAGCATGATTAAAATCACTGCTCCTAAAAAAACAGCCGTTTTTAAAACTTATTTTTGCATTGATACATGTCCCCTGGGGCAGGACCCGGGTCCCCAAACACTTTTTAGGAAAATAACTTGCATATAAGCCTTTATAATTAGCACTTAAGATTTCTCCCATAGACTTTTCGAATTTGCCACGAACACCCCAAAATTGTTCGTTGTTCGGCGAACGGGCGAACAGGCAATGTTCGAGTCGAACATGAGTTCGACTCGAACTCGAAGCTCATCCCTACTATCTATCTATCTATCTATGTGTCTTGCAATCTGGCCTTGTCAAATTCCCTCAAACCCTTACACTATCTATCTATCTTGCAATCTGGCCTTGTCAAAGTCTCTCAAACCCTTACACTATCTATCTATCTTGCAATTTGGCATTTGTCAAAGTCTCTCAAATGTTTATGCTATCTATCACAGTATCTATCTATCTATTAATTATTTATTATGAATTGGACTTTTTTTCCAGCACATCCCACAGATGCTTAATTGAACTGAGATCTGGACAATTTAAAGTCCAAATCAACTCCACCATGTCATTGTGTTCCTCAAACCATTGTTGAATTCATCAGACCAGGCCACCTTCTTCCATTACTCGATTGGACTGAGATCTGGAACATTTGAAGGCCAAGTCAAAAGCTTCAACTCGTTATTGGGTTTCTCATACCATTCTTGAATTCACCAAACCAGGCCATTACTTGTTTGGACTGAGATCTGGAGAATTTGGAGGCCAACTAAACACTGCAAACTCGTTGGTGTGTTCCTACATCTATCCTTGCCATTGTAATGAGATAATTAATATTATTCACTTGACCTGACAATCAAGTGAGGAGCTGATTGGTGTATCTTGTGTGTTTGTAAAGCTAAAACGTTATTCTTTTCGGTTTTGGATGGAGTGGGGGAAAGGTCAAAACCCACAGTCAGGTTTATTATTGCTGTCTGTGTCACCGTCGGGGAGATTCGCTCTCTGCTAAGCACTTCGATACAGAAAATGATGAAAATAAATAAAAATGCAGATTCTCAATCCTGTTTGTACATTGTCCTCGCTCCGGCGATCCGGAGACAGGCATAATTTCCTGTTGAAGGGGTAATTCCTCCTGTCGAGCTGTCTGAGCAGTGAGTGGGAAGGAGCTGCGTTCTCATAGACAGGTGATAACTCCTATTGTGTCGCTCTCATCCCCTCCACCGCGCGTGGGCTTAGTGAACTGCGATCGGGGTGCTCTGCTCCTCTTCTGTGTCAAGGTGGCTGGTAGCTTACAGAATCGTTTAGAGATGGTTACATAATGTCTAAAAAAAAATAATAAATTCAAGTGAACATCATAATTATAACTTACACTCAGTGTCACTCACCTCAGAAGACTGAGAACAGACGGTGAGTACAGAGTGTCATGGCACTTCCCTGTGAGCATGATGCAGAGAGTAGGGATGATCAGTGGCGTCACTAGGGTTGGTGTCACCCGGTGCGAAAAAAAATGGTGTCACCCCCCAACAACTATAGTCCCCCCTCAGTACAGACCCCCCTCCACTAACTACAGACCCCACTCCCACAGTATAGATCCCTTCCCTCAGTACAAACCCGCTCCACTAAGTACAGACTCTCCGCCATCAATATAGACCCGCCTCCCTCAGTATGAACCCCCACCTCAGTGCAGACCGCTCCATCAGTACAGACACCCCCACCTCAGTGCAGACCCCCTCAGTTACAGACACCCCCCCTCAGTTACAGACACCCCTCGTACAGACACCCCCCTCAGTACAGACACCCCCCTCAGTAACAGACACCCCCTCGTACAGACTCCCCCTCGTACAGACCACCCCTCAGTTACAGACACCCCCTCAGTTACAGACACCCCCTCAGTTACAGACACCCCTCGTACAGACACCCCCCTCAGTACAGACACCCCCCTCAGTACAGACACCCCCTCGTACAGACTACCCCTCGTACAGACCACCCCTCAGTTACAGAAACCCCCTCAGTTACAGACACCCCTCGTACAGACACCCCCCTCAGTACAGACACCCCCCTCAGTACAGACACCCCCCTCAGTAACAGACACCCCCTCGTACAGACTCCCCCTCGTACAGACCACCCCTCAGTTACAGACACCCCCTCAGTTACAGACACCCCCTCAGTTACAGACACCCCCTCAGTTACAGACACCCCTCGTACAGACACCCCCCTCAGTACAGACACCCCCCTCAGTACAGACACCCCCTCGTACAGACTACCCCTCGTACAGACCACCCCTCAGTTACAGAAACCCCCTCAGTTACAGACACCCCTCGTACAGACACCCCCCTCAGTACAGACACCCCCCTCAGTACAGACACCCCCCTCAGTACAGACTCCCCCTCGTACAGACCACCCCTCAGTTACAGACACCCCCTCAGTTACAGACACACCCTCAGTTAAAGACCCCCCCTCAGTTACAGACACCCCCCTCAGTATAGACACCCCCCTCAGTACAGACACCCCCCTCAGTACAGACACCCCCACCTCAGTGCAGACCGCTCCATCAGTACAGACACCCCCACCTCAGTGCAGACCTCCTCAGTTACAGACACCCCGCTCAGTTACAGACACCCCCCACAGTACCAGACACCCCTCGTACAGACACCCCCTCAGTTACAGACACCCCCCTCAGTACAGACACCCCCCTTGGTACCAGACCCCCCTCAGTACAGACACCCCCTCAGTTACAGCCCCCCTGGTGCAAACTCCCCTAGTGCAGACCCCAGCAGTACAGACACCCCCTCCCCCCATCAGTAAAGATGCCCCCCTTACCTTACAGACCTCAGAACAGAGCGGCAGATACACACAGCGGTGTGTCTCTTGAGCGCGGGCTCCTCCTCCTCCTCTGTGGATGTAAACAGAGAGGAGGCAGAGGGGGCGGCGGCTTCCTTCTGCTCCGCTGAGGGACACAGCCGCAGCGTGAGCCTAAGGCACAGGGCAGCGGGCAATGTCAGTGTGGTGCCGCTGCGCTACCCATGGGTGTCACCCCTCTGGTGGGTGTCACCCGGGTGCGGCCCGCCCCCCCCGCACCTGGCTAGCAACGCTAGTGGGGATGATTTCATGACATTAGAGTTGCTCTCTGCAACATCCAGGTCCACCTACCCCCATGAGAAGACCAAAGTGAGAGAGAACCCAGCGCATCGCATGACTGGCAAAAAGCCATCAAAGGTAAGTAAAAAAAAAAAAAAAATAGCATACCCTACTACTTTTGGAAATTGGGAATGTCGAAAATTCGAGATTCGAAAACTCGAAATTGCAAAATTCGAAAATCTAAAATTCGAAAGTGGGAAATTTGGAAAGTTGAATTTCCGAATTTTTAGAATTTCCGAATTTCCAAAATTCGGAAATTCGAAAAAAAATTTTTTTCATTTTTGTTCCATTCGTTCTTTGCTTTTTTCGGAAATTCGGGAAATTCGAAAAATTCGGTTTTTTTCGTTTTTGTTTTATTCATTTTTTTGCTTTTTCGGTAATTCGAAAAATTCGTTTTTTTTGTTTTATTAGTTTTTTTTGGAAATTCCGGAAATTCGGAATTTTTGAATTTCCAGAATTTCCGAAAAAAACGAATACGAAAAAAAACGAATTTTTCGAATTTCCAAATTTCCTCGAAAAAAGCAAAAAAAAAAAACAAATGAAACGAAAACGAAAAAAACTAATTTTTCTTCAGAGCACATGTCTAATGACCATGCTCCAACATGGCCACGCTTCACCCCATCCGCCCAGAACTGGCATGAAAAAAACACGCCATGCATGCGCAAGTACCTTCAAGATGCTAGAAAGATGACAAAAGAAACAAGTCTGGACGGCTGCACACCTCATTAGCTTTATTCATAAATAGCAACAAAAAAAAAATGCCCCATCATAAACAGAAGTGGGTGACAGCAACGCGTTTCGTGCTACATGGTAAAGCGTTTTGGGCTACATGAGCCGCTTAGTCGTAAAGAAGCCATTGGAAACTCCAGAACAACGGAGGTAGAGAATAGACGCAGGGCAGCGCACCCTTTCTATGCCATGCATTAACAGCGGGGGAGGGGAGGCGCAGTTCAGCGTCCTTTCCCTTTGGCGCTGGACGAACCTGTTACAATGTATGCGGATTCTATAAATAATATTTTTTTAAATGACTTAATTACATGTTTCCCGTCCCTGGTGCCTCGTGACATTGTTAGATCAGTTAATTTAATTATATTGATTTTCTATCAATTTGTGATTTTTTTTTCATTACTAATTCATCTGGTTAATTAACGGCTCATAATTGCTGGCTTTTCACTCGCCGCGCAGAGTGTGAAATATAACACGTTGCATGCTAAATTTAATGTATTTATGTAGCAGTTCGGCTTCGGGGTTATCATGATTTTATGTTCTCCCCCGATTTTTATAGCACCAACATATTACGTGGCATCGTACAATGTTTATTGAACTGTGCCCCCCCCCCCGAAGGAGATGACAAACCAATTACTGCACTAACGAGGCCAGCTTGGTGAGACGCCAATTACCCCCACATACTGTATATAGTGAAAAATATATACTTATGGCAATAATATAACATTTGTTATTAGGCACACCTGTTCAGTAGCTTGGTAACACAAATTGCTATTCAGCCAATCACATGGCAGCAACTCAATGCATTTAGGTATCTAGTCGTGGTGAAGACGACTTGCTGAAGTTCAAACTGAGCATCAGAATGGGGAA
Source organism: Rana muscosa (assembly GCA_029206835.1). NCBI lineage: Eukaryota > Metazoa > Chordata > Amphibia > Anura > Ranidae > Rana > Rana muscosa. Next base: position 83,827,767 of record CM055124.1, read on the forward strand.
GAGAGGGGATTGAAGTGACTTTAAACGTGGTGTGGTTGTTGGTGCCGGACGGGCCGGTCTGAGTATTTCTGGGATTTTTCATACACGACCATCTCTCAGGTTTACAGAGAATGGTGAAGAAAAGAGAAAATGTCCAGTGAGCGGCAGTTCTGTGGAGGAAAATGCCTTGTTGAGGTCAGAGGAGAATGGGCAGACTGGTTCCAGATGATAGAAAGGCAACAGAAACTCAAATAACCCCTCGTTACACCCAAGGTATGCAGAATACCATCTCTGAACACACAACACATCCAACCTTGGAGCAGATGGGCTACAGCAGCAGAAGACCACACCGGGGGCCACTCCTGTCAGCAAAGAACAGGAAACTGAGCCTACAATTGGCACAGGATCACCAAAATTGGACAATAGAAGATTGGAAAAACGTTGCTGGGTCTGATGAGTCTGGATTTCAGCTGCGACATTCAGATGGTCGGGGTCAGAATTTGGCGCATGGATCCATCCTGCCTTGTATCACCGGTTCAGGCTGGTGGTGGGGGTGTAATGGTGTGGGGGATGGGGTATCACCGGTTCAGGCTGGTGGTGGAGGTGTAATGGTGTGGGGGATGGGATATCACCGGGTCAGGCTGGTGGTGGGGGTGTAATGGTGTGGGGGATGGGGTATCACCGGTTCAGGCTGGTGGTGGGGGTGTAATGGTTTGGGGGATGGGATATCACCGGTTCAGGCTGGTGGTGGGGGTGTAATGGTGTGGGGGATGGGGTATCACTGGTTCAGGCTGGTGGTGGGGGTGTAATGGTGTGGGGGATGGGGTATCACCGGTTCAGGCTGGTGGTGGGGGTGTAATGGTGTGGGGGATGGGGTATCACCGGTTCAGGCTGGTGGTGGGGGTGTAATGGTGTGGGGGGGATGGAGTATCACAGGTTCAGGCTGGTGGTGGAGGTGTAATGGTGTGGGGGATGGGATATCACCAGGTCAGGCTGGTGGTGGGGGTGTAATGGTGTGGGGGATGGGGTATCACCGGTTCAGGCTGGTGGTGGGGGTGTAATGGTGTGGGGGATGGGGTATCACCGGTTCAGGCTGGTGGTGGGGGTGTAATGGTGTGGGGGATGGGATATCACCGGTTCAGGCTGGTGGTGGTGGTGTAATGGTGTGGGGGATGGGGTATCACCGGTTCAGGCTGGTGGTGGGGGTGTAATGGTGTGGGGGATGGGGTATCACCGGTTCAGGCTGGTGGTGGTGGTGTAATGGTGTGGGGGATGGGGTATCACCGGTTCAGGCTGGTGGTGGGGTGTAATGGTGTGGGGGATGGGGTATCACCGGTTCAGGCTGGTGGTGGGGGTGTAATGGTGTGGGGGATGGGGTATCACCGGATCAGGCTGGTGGTGGTGGTGTAATGGTGGGGGGGGATATTTTCTTGGCACACTTTGGGCCCCTTAGTACCAATTGAGCATCGGTTTAATCACCACGACCTACCTGAGTATTGCTGGTGACCATGTCCATCCCTTTATGACTACAGTGTCCCCATCTTCTGATGGCTCCTTCCAGCAAGATAATGCACCATGTCACACAAAGCTCCAATCATCTCACCACTGGATAATGAGGTCACTGTCCTCCAATGGCCTCCACACTCTCCACATCTCATCCAATAGAGCGGTGGAACGGGAGATTGGCATCATGGATGTGCAGCCGGCAACTGCGTGATGTTATCATGTGACTATGGAGCAAGCAATCGTGGCAAACCGCGCCATTACAAATCGCGTGAAGCTTGTTGCCCAAAAAAGGAGCAGGAGCTTTTGTTCGGGGGGGGGGTGGGGGGGCAACAAACACTGATAGGGCAGCCCTAGCAAGTCAATGACCCGCCCTACGCGACACGCGTGAAAAGCGTAATGTCAAAATTGCGTAGTGGGAACGCTCGTTCCCCCCGCTACACGATTAATATGGACGGAGGTCTTAAGGCTCCGTTCACGCCTGGATGGTTGGGAATGGCGGGAACTGTGCCAGCGATTTCACATCGCGGCAAAACGCGTAATACGCCTGTTTGGGTGCCATTCCTCCATGAATGACACCCCAAACCCAGTGTAATTTTGCTGCGATTGTTGCGCGCCAAAAAAGCTTGAGAATCGTAGCAAAACGTTTGCGTAAAGACGTGCCTGGCTCAGGGCCTAAAATCTGATCTCCGAGCTGCGACAAATGCGCATTCACGTGAATGGGCTGCCCGATCCATGACACGCATAAATTGCATGAAAATTGTGGGTGGGAACGCTCATTTCTAATTGTTAATGTCACCTCCAACTAGGGTGACCATGTGTCCCGGATTGCCCGGGACAGTCCCGCATGTTGTGGGTCTGTCCCAGGCACATTCATTCCAGGACAATACAGTGTCCCGGAATGAAACTGACACAGCCACCCCCCGGGCCAATCTGATGCCCCCAAAAAAGGCCGCCACATCACCGCTTTACTCACTGACAGTACTTGTCCTGGCCGGGAATGCCTGGAGGAGCACAATCCCCGCCCCCTGCTTGTGATTGGAGAAATCATAAATCCCGCCTCTTGTGTCCAATCACTGTGCTGTGATTCGTTACAGCACAAGCTGATTTTTGGGAAGGGGGGTGGGTGTCCCTGAAAGGTAGTTTGGAAATGTTGTCACCCTACCTCCAACACAGCTAGCAAACGCACGGCAAAAAGGCGTGACGAACGCGCCAAAACCTGCGGTAAAAAAAAAAAAAGTACGAAGATCTATGCGAGCCACACGGAAAACACACGCTCATGCGACGCGTTAATGTGAGCGGGGCCTGACATATATATTGGTTTTTCAGAGTCCTCCTCTAGCATAGATTTATTACTTTTTTATCCTGCCAGCAGATCTAATATTTTTTTTTTCACTTCCTATAACGGGGTGACAACGCTTTTGGCCTTGCAGTGAAACCGCGCAGCAGCGTTGTCACCCTGCTGGACGGACATTTCTAAATGCATGAGCATTCAGTGCAGTGTCTGCTGTTTATGTTGCACCCCCGCCCTCCTGCTGGCTTCATATATAAAATTAACAAATACAAATGAAAAAAACCTGTAGAGAATAATCATAAAAAAATTATTAAAAAAATACACTTTATATACCCAAAAGTATTGAGACGCCTGCCTTTACACACACATGAACTTTAATGTCATCCCAGTCTTAAGCCTCGTACACACAGCCGGGAATCCCGTCAGGAAAAAAAATCGTTGGTTTTCCTGAGGGAATTCCTGGCAAGCTTTTCTTGCTCGCCGAGTGTACACACGGCACATTCAAAAGAACCGCCGTTCTTTTGGATGGCAGGAACGCGGTGACGTCATCGACTACGACGAGCCTGCGCTCGTCACATTCGATACCGTCGCCGCCATCTTGCTTCACCCTACACTACCCTTGTAAGCTACTGCGCATGTGTCGAAGTCTCATCGAGCATGCGCGGGCTTACCTGGGGACAGGTAAGCGTACACACTCACGGTTTTCTCGGCAGGAAACACTCTGACGAGAATCCCGACGAGAAAAATAGAGAGCAGGTTCTCTATTTTTCTCGTCGAGATTCCCGGCAGTTTTCTCCGACGAGAAACCATACACACCAACGGTTTTCTCGGCAAAAAGCTCTGCCAGTAGTTTTCTTGCCGAGAAAACCGGCTGTGTGTATGAAGCTTCAGTCCGTAGGGTTCAATACTGAGTTGGCCCACCCTTTGCAGCTATAACAGCTTCAACTCTTCTGGGAAGGCCATCCACAAGGTTTAGGAGGGTGTCTATGGGAATGTTTGACCATTCTTCCAGAAGAGCATTTGTGAGGCCAGGCACTGATGTTGGATGAGAAGGCCTGGCTCGCTGTCTCCTCTCTAATTCATCCCAAAGGTGTTCTATTGTGTTGAGGTCAGGACTCTGTGCAGGCCAGTCAAGTTCCTCCACCCCAAACTCGCTCATCCATGTCTTTATGGACCTTGCTTTGTGCACTGATGGGCAGTCATGTTGGAACAGGAAGGGGTCATCCCCAAACTGTTCTCACAAAGTTGGGAGCATGAAATTGTCCAAAATGTCTTGGTATGCTGATGCCTTAAGAGTTCCCTTCATTGTCTGGAAGTAAGGAGCCAACCCCAACCCCTGAAAAACAACCCCACACCATAATCTCCACTCCACCAAATGATTTGGACCAGTGCACAAAGCAAAGTCCATAAAGACATGGATGAGCGAGTTTGGGGTGGAGGAACTTGACTGGCCTGCACAGAGTCCTGACCTCAACCCGATATAATACATTTGGGATGAATTAGAGAGGAGACTGCGAGCCAGGCCTTCTCATCCAACATCAGTGCCTGACCTCACAAATGCTCTTCTGGAAGAATGGTCAAACATTCCCATAGACACCCTCCTAAACCTTCTGGACGGCCTTCCCAGAAGAGTTGAAGCTGTTATAGCTGCAAAGGGTGGGGCAACTCAATATTGAACCCTCCGGACTAAGACTGGGAGGCCATTAAAGTTCATGTGTGTGTAAAGGCAGGCGTCCCAATATTTTTGGTAATATAGTGTATATACTCACCTTTCATCCGCCTTCCATGACGCAGCAGAGTGACCTCTATTACGAGATCCCGGGGAATGCGGAGTACTCCAAATCTCCATAGAAAGCAACGCAGCACAGTACAGGGAGTGAAAACCCTGAAGGTTTTAATTTGATCGCCATTCCAATGTTTCGATTTCTACGTTCGATTTCGGGGACGCGCATTACACCAAGTAGGATTTTTTTCCAGATTTCTCCTTCAATTTTCCTCGTCTCTGCGCTCAAAAAATCGTCAATTTGACCCCATTAACCCTTAGAAAGTTCCGAAATTCAAATTTATTTTTTAAATGAAATTCTACTGCCAACCTAAAATGTATTGGCCGCTGTGAGTCGCCGCACTTTGCTCCCTGGAATTGAAATAAGCTTTTATCGGTGAATATGTCTTCGTTGGCTCTTACACACGTGTGGCGTCTTTGCATTTTTTTTTGGGCGTTGCAGCGAATATTTGAATTGGTCGGAGTGAGCAGCCCGGGAGGCCAACCGGGTCAGAACGAAAATTATCCTCCCATTTTATGCCATGTCAGGTTCATTAACCCCCCCCCCCCCTCCCCCGCAGAGCTCATTATAACCCCGCTCGGAGAATTCCAAGACAGTCATTAATCCCGCCGCCGCTGCCCCTTCTGTCTGACGGTTCTTTATCCGCGGCCCAGAGAGCGAGAAGGAGGGTGGCTGATTTTGCCATCTGGAGAGCACAGAGCAAGTTGTCTTACACGCCGAGCGACGGATGGTGGAATGACTCCAGAAGCGGCCGACGATAAATGGCCAGTGACAAGCATTGTCTGTATGAAGAAAACGAAATCTATAGAGCGGCGTGGGACTGAGGAGCGATCGAAAGATCGCAATCCGAGTCATGAAATTAAAGATGGGAAAAAAAATAAAAATGTTATCAACCTCAGAGGCTCGTGATTTTTAACACTCTACCCCGCTAGGGTGACCACATTTCCAAACTACCATTCAGGGACACCCCCCCCCCCCCCTCCCTTCCCAAAAATCAGCTTGTGCTGTAACGAATCACATCACAGTGATTGGACACAAGAGGCGGGATTTATGATTTCTCCAATCACAAGCAGGGGGCGGGATTGTGCTCCTCCAGGCATTCCCAGCCAGGACAAGTACTGTCAGTGAGTAAAGTGGTGATGTGGCAGCCTTTTTTGGGGGCATAAGATTGGCCCGGGGGGTGGCTGTGTCAGTTTCATTCCGGGACACTGTATTGTCCTGGAATGAATGTGCCCGGGACAGACCTGCAAAATGCGGGACTGTCCCGGGCAATCCAGGGACACGTGGTCACCCTATACCCCGCCCCCCTGACAGCCATATTTAAGAGGACCCCGCCAACAAGCGGCGTCACTTTCTATCATTTTTGGAGAAAAGGGCAGGGCCATCTTCATAGCATCATGGGCCCCTGGGCAAAGTAATGCTCTGGGGCCCCTACAATGGAGACAGTGCAGGTAAACAGACATCAAGTAGGTAGGAGACAGACAAGCGGAGCTTCCCCTTTTGGGTGGAGCTCCGCATTAACTACATAAAACAATCACTCTGTGCCCACCTCCAGCACTGGGCTCACCTATACCAATCAAGCAGGCAGAAGGAGAGGCGGAGGAGGGAGCATCCCTCCGGGCATTCCAAGCCTTTCGGTGCAAACAGTGTTGGACGGCTGGGCTCACCATGACACCATCCACAATGCTACTTCCACAGGCAGGCTCTCAGTGCTGCCGACTCAGCAGTTCCCACTCCAGCTCCTACCCCTGCGGCCTTCCAGTCCCAAGCATTCAAGCTGCATGGGGCGGGGTCAGAGCATCACTGGCACTCCAGCTCTGCCCGTCCCTGCTGGCTGTGAAATAATAGGTATCGTTCTGCACAGCACGGCGCACCGCTGCCAGCCTGCCTCCCCTGTGTATCCATCACTCTCAGTGCCATCATGGGGCCCCCGATTTCGGGGCAGCGTGGGCTCAAGGACCAGCTGCTTTGGGGAAAGTGCAGGGGCCCCCAATGCAGCTGGGGCCCCTGGGCAGTGCTCAGGAGTGCCCTCTCCCCTCTCATTAAGACAGCCCTGGAAAAGGGTCCAATATTTGGCCAATTTTAGAGCTTCTCCACCATGATGGAGAATCTTTGCCAATTCCGAGAAGTCCTCTTGTTACACTCAAGTGTTTAATACTTCCCAATTCTCAGCTAATTCTAGAAGCGATAAATTGGGTAAGACCCGAGGTCATTAACTTCTTCTGCAAATGTGGTGCATCAAAGGGGCAGAATCCGATCCTTTCTGGTGAATTGTGATTCTTCTGAGATTCTCCTGAATATGTGGGTAAAGATTCACCCTGACCACTAAGAATCACACAAGTCGTCAGTCCTGATGATCAGGATCCATCAACGGAGTCATTTTCTTGCAGACCAGAAGAACCACGATTCACCAGAAAAGATCTGATTGGTCTAGCACACCTTTGTGGCTTTATTTGGATCTGGGCCTTGCGTGATACGGTCTGGTGTTTCAAATTCTCTGGTCTACCTTAGTTTGAATTATCCACTATGGATCAGTTCCAAATACTCTGCTCTCTGAGTTCTATTCTCCATCTTTGTCCTGAGCTCTCTGCTCCACCTCTGTCCCGACTTCTATTGTCGATTTCTGTCCTGAGCTCTCTGCTCCATCTCTATCCCGACTTCTATTCTCCATCTTTGTCCTGAGCTCTCTGCCCCATCTCTATCCCGACTTCTATTGTCCATCTCTGTCCTGAGCTCTCTGCTCCATCTCTATCCCGACTTCTATTGTCCATCTCTGTCCTGAGCTCTCTGCTCCATCTCTATCCCGACTTCTATTGTCCATCTCTGTCCTGAGCTCTCTGCTCCATCTCTATCCCGACTTCTATTGTCCAATTTAGACATGTGCACACTGAAATATTTCGTTTCGGAATTTCGTTTTCGTCCGAAAAATAAATTTATTTAGTTACTCCCGAAATTCGTTTTTATTTATTTCGTTTTTCGTTAGAAATTGCATTTCCGAAAATCTGAATTAATTAAGGTCGAATCTGTCATTGAAGGCTTATGGTGTCTGTCGAATGTTCAAAGAAGATTCGACGGAGCAGTGAAACTGTACGACGCTGCAATCATACATTTCCGGTCGAATGTTCCGCCCACAAGCTATAGTAGAATTCTAATGTTGTATGACTAGTAATAATTATATTTATTCATTACTATTACTAGTCAACCAACATTAGAATTCTTCTATAGCCTATGGGCGGAGCATTTGACCGGAAATGTACGATTGCAGCGTTGTACAGTTTTGCTGCACCGTCGAATCCTCTAACTTTCGATGCTTTGTCGAATCTTCGTCATTCTAGCTATTTTACTGCTCCTCCTCTTTGGTTACAATCAGCCAATAACATTCATCATCATCATTATTTTTATTTTACTTCCCACACCCAATTCCAGCAGTGATCTTTTCTCTCTATGTCGAATCTTTTCTCTCTATAATAACAAATCTTTTCTCTCCTATGTCGAATCTTTTCTCTCCTATGTCGAATCTTTTCTCTCTATAATGTCGAATCTTTTCTCTCCTATGTCGAATCTTTTCTCTCCTATGTCGAATCTTTTCTCTCTATAATGTCGAATCTTTTCTCTCCTATGTCGAATCTTTTCTCTCTATAATGTCGAATCTTTTCTCTCCTATGTAGAATAATCTTGGACTAATAGAGTTAAGGTTAGGCACATTCGACCACAGGTTCGATAGACACAGATTGTTATTGTCAGCGTCACGTCGAATCTCCTATCTATATCGAACTGTTGTAGCAACGAAAACGAAAATAAAGCATTTGTTTATGTCGGATCTTTCGGTTTTCGGATTCTGTGCTTTCGTTTTCGTTTGTTAAAACAATAACGAAAATAGCTGAAATTCGGACGAAAATGCATTCGGACGAAAACGAATGCACATGTCTATTGTCCATCTCTGTCCTGAGCTCTCTGCTTCATCTCTATCCCGACTTCTATTGTCCATCTCTGTCCTGAGCTCTCTGCCCCATCTCTATCCCGACTTCTATTGTCCATCTCTGTCCTGAGCTCTCTGCTCCATCTCTATCCCGACTTCTATTGTCCATCTCTGTCCTGAGCTCTCTGCTCCATCTCTATCCCGACTTCTATTGTCCATCTCTTTCCTGAGCTCTCTGCTCCATCTCTATCCCGACTTCTATTGTCCATCTCTGTCCTGAGCTCTCTGCTCCATCTCTATCCCGACTTCTATTGTCCATCTCTGTCCTGAGCTCTCTGCTCCATCTCTATCCCGACTTCTATTGTCCATCTCTGTCCTGAGCTCTCTGCTCCATCTCTATCCCGACTTCTATTGTCCATCTCTGCCCTGAGCTCTCTGCTCCATCTCTATACCGACTTCTATTCTCCATCTTTGTCCTGAGCTCTCTGCCCCATCTCTATCCCGACTTCTATTGTCCATCTCTTTCCTGAGCTCTCTGCTCCATCTCTATCCCGACTTCTATTGTCCATCTTTGTCCTGAGCTCTCTGCTCCATCTCTATCCCGACTTCTATTCTCCATCTTTGTCCTGAGCTCTCTGCTCCATCTCTATCCCGACTTCTATTGTCCATCTCTGTCCTGAGCTCTCTGCTCCATCTCTATCCTGACTTCTATTGTCCATCTCTGTCCTGAGCTCTCTGCTCCATCTCTGTCCCGACTTCTATTGTCTATCTTTGTCCTGAGCTCTCTGCTCCATCTCTGTCCCGACTTCTATTCTCTATCTCTGTCCTGAGCTCTCTGCTCCATCTCTATCCCGACTTCTATTCTCCATCTCTGTCCAGAGCTCTCTGCTCCATCTCTATCCCGACTTCTATTGTCCATCTTTGTCCTGAGCTCTCTGCTCCATCTCTGTCTCGACTTCTATTGTCCATCTCTGTCCTGAGCTCTCTGCTCCATCTCTGTCCCGACTTCTATTGTCCATCTCTGTCCTGAGCTCTCTGCTCCATCTCTATCCCGACTTCTATTCTCCATCCCTGTCCTGAGCTCTCTGCTCCATCTCTATCCCGACTTCTATTCTCCATCCCTGTCCTGAGCTCTCTGCCCCATCTCTGTCCCGACTTCTATTGTCCATCTTTGTCCTGAGCTCTCTGCTCCATCTCTATCCCGACTTCTATTCTCCATCTCTGTCCTGAGCTCTCTGCCCCATCTCTGTCCCGACTTCTATTGTCCATCTCTTTCCTGAGCTCTCTGCTCCATCTCTATCCCGACTTCTATTCTCTATCTCTGTCCTGAGCTCTCTGCTCCATCTCTATCCCGACTTCTATTCTCCATCTTTGTCCTGAGCTCTCTGCTCCATCTCTATCCTGACTTCTATTGTCCATCTCTGCCCTGAGCTCTCTGCTCCATCTCTATCCCGACTTCTATTGTCCATCTCTGTCCTAAGCTCTCTGCTCCATCTCTATCCTGACTTCTATTGTCGATTTCTGTCCTGAGCTCTCTGCTCCATCTCTATCCCGACTTCTATTGTCCATCTCTGTCCTGAGCTCTCTGCTCCATCTCTGTCCCGACTTCTATTGTCCATCTCTGTCCTGAGCTCTCTGCTCCATCTCTATCCCGACTTCTATTGTCCATCTCTGTCCTGAGCTCTCTGCTCCATCTCTATCCCGACTTCTATTGTCCATCTCTGTCCTGAGCTCTCTGCTCCATCTCTATCCCGACTTCTATTGTCCATCTCTTTCCTGAGCTCTCTGCTCCATCTCTATCCCGACTTCTATTGTCCATCTCTGTCCTGAGCTCTCTGCTCCATCTCTATCCCGACTTCTATTGTCCATCTCTTTCCTGAGCTCTCTGCTCCATCTCTATCCCGACTTCTATTGTCCATCTTTGTCCTGAGCTCTCTGCTCCATCTCTGTCCCGACTTCTATTCTCTATCTCTGTCCTGAGCTCTCTGCTCCATCTCTATCCCGACTTCTATTCTCCATCTCTGTCCTGAGCTCTCTGCTCCATCTCTATCCCGACTTCTATTGTCCATCTTTGTCCTGAGCTCTCTGCTCCATCTCTGTCCCGACTTCTATTGTCCATCTCTTTCCTGAGCTCTCTGCTCCATCTCTATCCCGACTTCTATTGTCCATCTCTGTCCTGAGCTCTCTGCTCCATCTCTATCCCGACTTCTATTGTCCATCTCTGTCCTGAGCTCTCTGCTCCATCTCTGTCCCGACTTCTATTCTCTATCTCTGTCCTGAGCTCTCTGCTCCATCTCTATCCCAACTTCTATTCTCCATCTCTGTCCTGAGCTCTCTGCTCCATCTCAGTCCTGAGCTCTCTGCTCCATCTCTGTCCCGACTTCTATTGTCCATCTCTTTCCTGAGCTCTCTGCTCCATCTCTATCCCGACTTCTATTGTCCACCTCTGTCCTGAGCTCTCTGCTCCATCTCTATCCCGTCTTCTATTGTCCATCTCTGTCCTGAGCTCTCTGCTCCATCTCTATCCCGACTTCTACTGTCCATCTTTGTCCTGAGCTCTCTGCTCCATCTCTATCCCGACTTCTATTGTCCATCTCTGTCCTGAGCTCTCTGCTCCATCTCTGTCCTGAGCATTCTGCCCTATCTTTGTCCTGGGCTCTCTTCTCATCTCCATCATTACCTCTCTGCTCCATCTCTGTCCTGAGCTCTGTCCTGCAAACTTTTCCCTATCTCTGCGGTAAGTTCTCTTTTCTGGCTTTGTCCTGAAGTCTTTGCTCCATCTCTCTCCTGAACTCTCTGTTCCGTCTCTCTCCTGAGCTCTCTGCTCCGTCTCTCTCCTGAGCTCTCTGCTCCATCTCTCTCCTGAGCTCTCTGCTCTGTCTCTCTCCTGAGCTCTCTGCTCCTTCTCTCTCCTTCTCTCTCTGTTCCGTCTCTCTCCTGAGCTCTCTGCTCCGTCTCTCTCCTGAGCTCTCTGCTCCATCTCTCTCCTGAGCTCTCTGCTCTGTCTCTCTCCTGAGCTCTGTGCTCCTTCTCTCTCCTGAGCTCTCTGCTCCATCTCTCTCCTGAGCTCTCTGCTCCGTCTCTCTCCTGAGCTCTCTGCTCCGTCTCTCTCCTGAGCTCTCTGCTCCGTCTCTCTCCTGAGCTTTCTGCTCCGTCTCTCTCCTGAGCTCTCTGCTCCGTCTCTCTCCTGAGCTTTCTGCTCCGTCTCTCTCCTGAGCTCTCTGCTCCATCTCTCCTGAGCTCTCTGCTTCATCTCTCTCCTGAGCTCTCTGCTCCGTCTTTCTCCTGAACTCTCTGCTCCGTCTCTCTCCTGAGCTCTCTGCTCCATTTCTCTAATGAGCTCTCTGCTCCATCTCTCTCCTGAGCTCTTTGTTACATCTCTCTCCTGAGCTCTCTTTTCCATCTCTCTCCTGAGCTCTCTGCTCCATCTTTCTCCTGAACTCTCTGCTCTGTCTCTCTCCTGAGCTCCCTGCTCCATCTCTCTAATGAGCTCTCTGTTCCATCTCTCTCCTGAGCACTCTGCTCCATCTCTCTCCTGAGCTCTCTGCTCCGTCTCTCTCCTGAGCTCTCTGTTCCATCCCTCTCCTGAGCGCTCTGCTCCGTCTCTCTCCTGAGCTCTCTGCTCCGTCTCTCTCCTGAGCTCTCTGCTCCATCTCTCTCCTGAGCTCTCTGCTCCGTTTCTCTCCTGAGCTCTCTGCTCTGTCTCTCTCCTGAGCTCTCTGCTCGGTCTCTCTCCTGAGCTCTCTGCTCTGTCTCTCTCCTGAGCTCTCTGCTCTGTCTCTCTCCTGAGCTCTCTGCTCCGTCTTTCTCCTGAGCTCTGTGCTCCGTCTTTCTCCTGAACTCTCTGCTCCGTCTTTCTCCTGAACTCTCTGCTCCATCTCTCTCCTGAGCTCTCTGCTCCGTCTTCCTCCTGAGCTCTCTGCTCCGTCTTTCTCCTGAACTCTCTGCTCCATCTCTCTCATGAGCTCTCTGATCCATCTAATTATTGAGCTCTCTGCTCCATCTATCTACAGAACTCTCTGCTCGATCTCTCTCCTGAACTCTCTGCTCTGTCCTGAACTCTCCATCTCTTTCCTGAGTTGTCTGCCCCGTATCTCTGGCTCTGGCTTTTGCTCTTTCTCTCTGTCCCTGGCCCTCTGCCCCTGTCCCCTCTCTGTCCTCCTACTCGCCCCTTTTGGCTGACACTGTCTCTGCACCGGGTACTTTGTCGCAGCCTCTGCTCTCAGTCTCAGAGTGCATTGCCCCCGGCCTGCTTATCTGGAGTGTAATTGGGATTTTCAGGCTTCTCTAATCCAGGTCTGTTTTTGAATTCAGTTGATTTAATCCGAGTGCTGGTGTGTTACATCTGTTCTGCGGATTGCAGCAAACACTGCAAGGGCACCTTGTCATCCTCCAGCAGTTCCCACCACCCGGCTCAGCGTCCTCCCGCCCCGCTCTGTTTGTTTACTGCGAGCGGGCACGTGTATAGCTGAGCTCAGGCCTGCAACCTGGAGATGATCGTCTGACACCCTCTGCCACCAGCAATACACCACCACCTAAAGTGGACCTGTCATCAAATATACAGAGGGGGAAATAATGATTGGATCCTCTGCAGATTGTGCAACTTTGCCCACTTACAAAGAAATGAAGGGTCTATAATCTTTATCATAGGTGTATTTTATATGATAGAGACAGAATATCAACCAAAAATCAAGAAAAAAAACCCACACATGATACAAATGTTATAAATGGAGTTGCAGTTTAGCGAGTAAAATAAGTATTTGATCCCCAAGCAAGCAACCAACAATAATTCTCCCCCCACAGACTGGCTACAGGAGGGGCTCATGTGGTACACAGATTAGTCAATGTAAGAAGGAACTCCTAACGACAACTCGTTATGTGTATAAAAGACACCTGTCCACAGAATCTCTTTCCTCCATTCATTCCTCACCATCATGGGGAACACCAGAGATCTGTCAGAGGATGTCGGGGAGAAGATTGGAGACCTGCACAAGGCTGGAATGGGCTACAAGACCCTCAGCAAGAAGTTTGGTGAGGAGGAGACAACTGTTGGAGCGATTATTCGCAAATGGAAGAAACACAAAATAACTATCAATCGCCCTCGGTCTGGAGCTCCATGCAAGATTTCTCCTCATGGGGTGAGGATGGTCATGAGAAAAGTGAGGGATCCGCCCAGAACTACACGGGAGGAGCTTGTGAATGATATCAAGGCAGTTGGGACCACAGTCACCAAACAATCCATTGATAACACAATACGCCGCCATGGATTGAAATCCTGAAGCGCCCGCAAGATCTATCTATCTATCTATCATTAATAATCTCACTCTATCTATCTATCTATCTGGCTATCTCCGTCTCCCTCTATTTTTTTCTTTCTTCTCCAATTATCTATCTATCTATCTATCTATCTATCTATCTATCTATCTATCTATCTATCTATCTATCTATCTCTCTATCTATCTCTCTATCTCTCTCTCTCTCTCTCTCTCTCTATCTATCTATCTATCTATCTATCTATCTGGCTATCTCCTTCTCCCTCTATTTTTTTCTTTCTTCTGCAATTATCTATCTATCTATCTATCTATCTATCTATCTATCTATCTATAAATAATAATCTCACTCTATCTATCTATCTATCTATCTGGCTATCTCCTTCTCCCTCTATTTTTTTCTTTCTTCTCCAATTATCTATCTATCTATCTATCTATCTATCTATCTATCTATCTATCTATCTATCTATCTATCTATCTATCTGTAAATAATCATCTCACTCTATCTATCTATCTATCTATCTATCTATCTATCTATCTATCTATCTATCTATCTATAATAATCTCACTCTATCTATCTATCTATCTATCTATCTATCTATCTATCTGGCTATCTCCTTCTCCCTCTATTTTTTTCTTTCTTCTCCAATTATCTATTTATCTATCTATCTATCTATCTATCTATCTATCTATCTATCTGGCTATCTCCTTCTCCCTCTATTTTTTTCTTTCTTCTCCTATTATCTATCTATCTATCTATCTATCTATCTATCTATCTATCTATCTATCTATCTATAAATAATAATCTCACTCTATCTATCTATCTATCTATCTATCTATCTATCTATCTATCTATCTATCTATCTATCTGGCTATCTCCTTCTCCCTCTATTTTTTCTTTCTTCTCCTATTATCTATCTATCTATCTATCTATCTATCTATCTGTCTCCTTCTCCCTCTATTTTTTTCTTTCTTCTCCAATTATCGAGAAGGAGACAACTGTTGGAGCGATTATTCGCAAATGAAAGAAATACAAAATAATACAAATACAAAATAACTATCAATAGTCCTCAGTCTGGAGCTCCATGCAAGATTTCTCCTCATGGGGTGAGGATGGTCATGAGAAAAGTGAGGGATCCGCCCAGAACTACACGGGAGGAGCTTGTGAATGATCTCAAGGCAGTCGGGAACCAAAGTCACCAACAAACCATTGATAACACAATACACCGCCTTGGATTGAAATCAAGGTCCTCCGCCTCAAGAAAATACATGTACAGACCCGTTTGTCAATGAAAATCTAAATGATTCAGAGGATTGGGAGAAAGTTCTGTGGTCAGATGAGACCTAAACCATACCTCCCAACTTTTAAAAGTCCCACCGCGGGACATTGATGAGCTCCCCTCTCCCCTGCAAACAAATTCGACTTTAAAGCGAAAGTTGTTGAGAAAAAAAATTCGACATTAAAACGAAAGTTGTTGAGGGGGGAGGGGGGGGGGGACTGTGCAGTGGGGAGAATTGGAGAGTTGGAAAAAAAAGCAGGGCGAATTTATTTGTCTTTAAAACGAAAGTTTTTGAGCAGGGGGGTTCAGCGGGAGAATTGAAAAAAATTTGTTCCTCCACTTCCTGCTGTGCCTGCTCTGCGGGAATTATACAACTATCGCGGGAATGCGGGAAGGAGGTGCCTATGCGGGAGAAACCCGCAGAATCCATGCCTGTTGGGAGGTATGCCTAAACTGAGCTCTTTGGCATTAACTTGACTCGACTGGAGGAAGAAAATTACTGACTATGACCCCAAGAACACCATCCCTACAGTCACACGGAGGTGGAAACATGATGCTTTGAGGTGTTTCTCTGCTAAATGTACAGACCGACTTTGCCGCATTGAGGGGCCAATGGACGGGGCCATGTCTTGTAAAATTATGGATGAGAACCTTCTTCCCTCAGCCAGAACACTGAAGATGGGTCATGGATGGGTCTTCCAGCATGACAATGACCCAAAACATACCGCCAAGGCAACCAAGGAGTGACTCAAGAAGAAGCACATTAAGGTCATGGAGTGGCCTAGCCAGTCTCCAGACCTTAATCCTAACGAAAATGTATGGAGGGAGCTAAAACTTTGAGTTCCCAAGCAACAGTCAAGAAACCTTAAGGATTTAGAGAAGATCTGTAAAGAAGAGAGGAGCAAAATCCCTCCTGAGATGTGGAAACCTGATCACCACCTACAAGAAACGTCTGACCTCTGTGCTTCCCAACAAGGGATTCTCCACCAACTACTAAGTCATGTTTTGCTTGGGGATCAAATACTCAGCCTAGGCAAAGCCACTAATTGGGGTTCAGGGATGGATTTTTCAATGATAAAAGGCGGAGTTTTTCTAACAGACGGGCACATGTGGAAGAATTTCAAAACAAAGACATTGTGAAGTATTAACAGAGAAGGAGTTGTCAGGCACACACATTAGGAGCAATTTAGATGAAAGCACACCCACATGTACACACTCCATGCAGATAGAGCCCTGGTTGGGATTTCAACTGAGGACCCCGGCGCTGCAAGGCAGGCATGCTAACCACTGAGCCACTGGACTGTCTGATACTGGGATGCAGGTAAAGGTAGGGTGACCAGACATCCCCGGTTTCCGGGGACAGTCCCCGGATTGAGGACACTGTCCCCGGACCAAGTCTGTCCCCAGTTTTGTCCCCGGATTGGATTTGAACAGGTGCTGGGGCAATTTCAAAGACAGTCAGTGCAGGATTAAAAAAAAAAATTCTGAATTACACCCGCGCTCCACCGCACCTAAAAGCTTAGGGGGGTGTATTTTTTCCATTATCTGTGCCCCTTTCTGATGATCATGTGCTGGTCAGATCGGAGGGAATATTTCTTCAGTTTCGGGTGCCCATTCAGCTCCGCTCGCATGTTCTTCTGCCTTGACTCAAGTCCCAGCCAGCCGCCTGCCTGTTTATCTCCTTGTCTTCCCTGGTGGAGTGATCTTCCTCCGCTCCCCACCCAGTAGTAGCCTGGGCCCGGAGAGTAAGACTTGACAGGCTGTGAGGTGGGGGGCAGAGAGTCGCTGAT